>JAUZND010001862.1:0-13216 GCA_034780555.1 Coelogynopora nodosa
TAAAGTAACGCACATAAAACAACAGCACGCTTGCTTATGCATTCTTGACTTCTCACTTTACTACTATTATACAATAAGCATATTTGCCATAATTTTAATAAGTCCAAATTAGCGTCTTTATGCATTGTTTTTGTCATAATACTACGTTAAAAAAATTTAAACCTGATTTCTGTTGACCCATCACCAGATCCTCATTATAGCCATCGTCGCGAAAATTATTCTCACCTGAGTTGCATTAGCTTCCTATAATAGCCAGTTGTCTTGTTATTTAGCTTTTAGAGAGATGCAACCCTGTAATTGCATTCTGTTTGCACAGAATACAATAAATACAACCGTAAATATTTTACTGTCTGAAAAAAATACAAAAAATTAATAGTTGTCTACTGCTTTAAAAAGCTTAGAGTGATGGCTAGTCAATTTAATTAATCATTTATTAGATAATTATTAAAATCGAGTGTGAAATATATTTTCAACGTTTCTTATAAACTATTTATTAGGAAGGCAAATAGTGAACTTTAATTTATAGCACAACGAGGATATATAATTGTTAAGGCCTATGCCTACCAAGCGCGACGCGATTAAACACGAAGGATCGCGCCGTGCGGCAAAAAATCAATTAGGTTCTCACTAAGCGCGACGCGACATTATGTGCTCTATAGAGATATATATAAAGAGATATGTGTTTATTTGTATATGAACACTGCAGACCACGCATTGTATCTGTTTAACTACTTCCGCTCTCACGTATAGAATGGGGAGATAAGTATATGCAGCAGACAACAATTGTTTGTCTGTATACAGTCTGTGTTATTGTGGTTCCCTCTCTCACTCTTAACAGTAAGTGCAGTAATATGTGTGTATGCATGATGTCTCATTAGTTATTATATAATTAGTGTTTATATTGAAATATTTCGTCGCGCAGCGTCGTAGTAAAAGTTGAATAATTTCAGTTTCGTAGAGTCGCGATCGGTGGAAAATGGCTCATTAAAATGTATGTAATCAACTTTTTGGGGCATATCGTGTCGCGCTTGGTGGGCATAGGCCTCCATAGTTAGTTTTCTGGTTATTTGTCTTAGTATAAGAGAGGATTATATGTAAGTATGATCTACATTGTATATAATAATATGGAATAAACGTACTGGATAGTTATTATATGCGATACAAACAAGGTAACACAACTGGGATTTGATCTGCGGACAAATTGTTAACTCAAAATAACACATAAAGCGAGTGTTAATAGAATCGTCACACGTATTCATTACGAACATATTACATAGTGTTAATTAAGTTAAATAAAAATAATTATTAATGATTGATAACTTTTATAACAATGATTATTATTTAATCAACATAGACTTTGAGATAGGGGTCTCTAACTATTTAGGGAGCGAGTCCTATTTTAGACTAAACAAGCAATGTCGCATAATACACGATAATAAAACATACTATCTATATATTAATTAATTGTGCTAATTGTTCTCTAAAACAATCGTGTTTATATTTTTATGAATTACAAATTTTATTTGTTTATTAATTGTTTTATAGTTGATAAAATATGTTCCATTATTCACAAATGTTATATAAATAAAATATAAAATATAGCTCCAATTAATATGAATGTTTTACGCAAATCAGATATATATATAATACCATATATTATAATAGCATGCACGAAAATTTTACAAATATGGTTAGAGTTCCTGGAATCCCTTAATGAAGTTTGAAAAATAAATATTGGGGACATGGTTGTCTACAAGGAAGCATCCGCAATTCTATGCGAAAAAGATGCGTGATCTTTTCAAATTTGTACCCTTATTTGCTGCAATCTTTCAATTTTGTAAGCATTCATAAATAACTTTTTACAGAATTGTATCGTATTATTTAAGTAAGTTTAAGTAGCATTGTATATTAAAGGAGCATTTCACTGACCATCCAAATTTTTAGAATTTATACAATATACTACTTACATTTTTTAGACTCATTGACAGTAAACTATGCTCAATAAATTTCCGAATATTGTAGAAGAAATACATCTCTGTATTCATCCAACACAATATAAGTGAAAAATAAATGTTATCTAAAAATTTTAATGTTATTTAAATCAAATTAGACTGAAAAAAACATTTTCTTTTGCTTTTACCATTTGAGCCAAAAACTTAAAACCTTATTACAAAAGGATAAAAGACGAAATAATTATTATATTGTATTGTTGTGTAAATTGAAAAACATAATTAGCATTAACTCTACACACAGAACAAGTACAAATAGAATGAAAAAATAACAATGAAATAGGAAGTAAAGTACATATCAACAGGGTTGTGATTTTAAAAGCACGTGCATAAACGGTGTGATTTTATACTGTACGCACTAAAGATACACATATAATTTAAGAGAGTGTTAATGTAGGATGTCGGCCGGGCGCAATAACCTATATATGATAAAAAACATAATCACCGAGATAAAATGGATATCATCTCATTTTAGTGTTGACTTGCGGGCCCTGGTGGATCTGCGCACTGGTGTATCAGCTTCGTCGTCTTCACTTGGCTGCTCCTGGACGTCAATGTTTGCGGCAGCTCGTGTGCGCTTACCTCCCCGTTTCCCAGGCGTCGACATAACAGGTGGATCGTAGTCATCCGCTGTTGACTCGGAAACCGGAGTAAGCTCCATTGATGACGACACTCCATTCTCGGTTGTGGCAACATCCTCAGCGGAGTCTGCAACCACCAGTTCAACCGACTCTTCATTAGCCACATGTTCAACCGACTCTTCATTAGCCACATGTTCAACAGAGTCTTCATTAGCCACATGTTCAACCGACTCTTCATTAGCCACATGTTCAACAGAGTCTTCATTAACCACTTGTTTAACCGACTCTTCATTAGCTACTTGTTTAACCGACTCTTCATTAGCTACTTGTTCCGGCGATTCCTCATCAGCCTTCACTTTCACTGCATCCACCACTTGTTCCATCACAGGAGAAGAAACGGTGTCTTTATTATCCTCAATGTCGGAGGCATAAGCGTCCTGTGCCTCATCGTCCTCCTGTGTAACTACAGGCCGCGACTCGGTCGGCACCAGTGAATCCTCATCGACAGCGGAGGCAGCTGGGGAGTCAACATCCATCATTTCGGAATCATTTTGACTGTCTTGCTGGGACACAATAGAGTCATCAATACAGGACTCCTCCTTGTTGGTGGTCAGGTTGCTCTCCTCATCCTGATGCTGTTCATGAGAAGAATTCGATTCCGAATCGTTGCAATTCGCGGTCGTGTCATTGTTATCAATCGCCTCAGTATATGTTTCCGGTTTCTCAGATTGTTCAGTTGTCTCGTTAGCATCGACAATGGACGTGTCCTGAATAGGACACTCTTCCTCCTCTTCCCTACTTCCATTCAACGAGTCTTTTTCCTTAGGCGTATTCTCTTTACTATACGCCTTTTCGTTCTTAACAACATCCTCATCATGTTTCTCAGTATTGCCACGATCCCGATCAGTTCTATCCTTATCGCCTTTCCGTCTGTCTCTACGTTCAGCGTCATCCTTGCGATCTCGTCTGCTTTCCTTGTCACGATCTCGCCTACCATCCTTGTCACGGTCACGTCTACTCTCCTTGTCACGGTCACGTCTGCTCTCCTTGTCACGGTCACGTCTACTATCTTTGTCACGGTCCCGTCGTCCATCTTTATCACGATCACGCCTTCCATCTTTGTCCCGGTCACGTCTACTCTCCTTATCACGATCGCGTCTACTTTCCTTGTCACGCTTGTCACGGCGAGAACGAGAGCCACTTTTAGACCTACGGCGACCCCTGGAACGACTGCGATGTTTCGACTTAGATCTTCGGGGGCTGTGACGACGACCTCGCGACCTACGTAAAACACAAATCATTTAACCATCATTAGTATAAACAGGCCACACACTAGGCTAGCTAAATAAGATTTCAAGTTAATAACCAAAATTAAACGATATCTACATCATATTATATATGTACAAGACCTGGATGCATTTCAATAACCCATTTATGCCTAGCGTAGATTATAATCTACACCCCGGATGAGCAGCTTTGGAACAAATTGTTTATTACAAAATGTATTAGTTGTGGTTTTAATGCAGTTTTATTATAAAAATTAAACTTACTTTGACGTTTAAGCTTTCACTTTCGTTACTTCACACATTCTGTTTACAAATATTATGGCTAAAGCACGAAGGTAAGTGGACATTTAATTGCAAACAGTTTGAAAACATATAGCCAAATAAAATTAGAAACACCATGCACATTCGTAATCTATAAGCTTCTATCTAACCTTTGAGCTGGCTATTACCGTTCAAATTATCAAAGATTCAAAAATATAAAAAGAAATATGTGATGTAGACTACAGTCCACTCTAGGAACAAATGTTATCAGATTTAGTAAAAATTTCGAAATCTCTCAATTAATTTTTTTAATATACATTATGTTACACTTATGTATATAGCCTATCTTTTGATCACAATAGATCTTTCATTTTAAATTTTGAAAAAATATATATCCTTCATTGATATGTATAATGACATGTGGGTTATTTTGAGGAATAAGAATGTCAATGATGATGGGTTTATTAGGAACCTATCTGGCAGACAGCTAGAGCCGAGGCCACGGCAACACAGCTTGACGCCGCAGGAGACAATGCTTTATCTGGTTAGTGAAGCTGCATAATCAACTCTGCATGAAGAAAATCCCCCAAAAGACCTAAGCGTCCAGATAAAGTAAAGGTTAATTGGTTACCAAACAAACAGCAGAAGAATACGTTTAATCAACCACCTATATTTCTAATGTCTGATTATTCGAAATACAGATACTTTTATTCAGTCGAATTATTTGAACGTCTTTTTTTATAGTGAAATGCTAGGACTAATTATGGAACAAAGTATTAAGTATGGTCAATTTTGCAAAATGCCCATGATCACGTAACTACAAAAGATTTTAAATTGTTTATTGGTGTCCTAATTGTTTCTAGTTATGATAAACCCAAAAACCGACATATGTGGAGCAGTAGAGATGATCAACGAAATGCAGCAGTCTACAATACAATAAGATTGGACAGATTCGAGAAGATAATGCGGTAGCTTCACTTAGCTGACAATTCAATAGACCAAAACAAAAATGATAAGTAATGGAAGTTACGTCCAATTACCAAAAAACTGTAGACAACGTGTTTGGAAAATGATGTTCCTTTAAAAGCTCTTTCATTTGATGAATCCATGATAGAATACTTTTGTAAACAATCCTGCAAAGAGGCTATTCGAATGAAGCCAATTAATTTTTGGCTACAAAGCATGGAATTTAACTACACCTCAAGGTTATTTAGTGAATTTTAACCTTTATCAGGGTAAACATACAACTGATAATATTGAAACCAAGTATGATCATATTGGTGGCGCTCCTGGTGCACTTCTTTATCTCATTGAAAAATGGTGGTGGCCAATAATATAGACTTGGCTACTTGATGCAGCAATATCAAATGTTTGGGTATTGCACAAATATGCAAATTAAAAGCTTACTCACCCGGAATTCAGAAGAGAAATTGCCAACACCTAATCAAATATGTGGTTCCCCTTCACAGGCCCAGGTTTCTCTATTGGTGATGTCACTGATTAATGAGTGACATACTGATACTGTATTATATTTGATCATACAGACTACATTGTTGTCCACAAAGAATAAAAAGAAGCGCCGTTGCGCTGGATAGTTATGCAAAAGAGTGTATCACTGAGTGTCAAAAGTGTAATGTTTGCAGAGTACCATTATAGTGTGAAATAATAACACTTCATTTATAATAACAGATTCTTTATTGTTTCCTAAATTTCTATCCATGTTTACTAATAGTGTTAATATTTTTGTACATATATATGCCTAGTGTAGACTACAGTCCACATCATGTTTTGTGTTGTTACAATATACTTTATAAAAAATAATTGATTGTAAATTATTGTTCAACAAGTCTATTTAAAATAATAAAAGAAACAAAAATATTAATAATAATTTTAACCAGGCATAAATGGGTTAAAATGAATTAATATTTCAGTAAATTAATAAAACAAAAATATAAAGCTTCACAATAAAAAAAAGTGTCCGTAATTTCACGAAAATTATTTGAAAATGTGTTTAACCATTTATTCAAATAATTTTCGTGAAATTTCATAATATATTTTTCAATATATTTTCAGTTTTCACTTCGAAAAAAACTATCAAGCACTAACAGCACTTTCTCTTAAATATTGGCATTTTGTGACTTACCTAACGCATTTTTCAGCATTTCCCACATACGTACCATGACTTCTAAATAAAGTTTCTTAATAATATTTATATCTTTTAAAAATTCTCAATTACTATGTTATAGTAATATAAACAAATTATAATACTAAAATGTGTAATTGTAAATAAAACATTAAGTATATTCACACATGGGTTGTTTAAAAGAAGCAAAAAAATTAATGTTTTGATTTTTGTAATAGCCAATTCAAATAATTGAAATTAGCAAAATTAAAAACGTCATTGTCTTTTTGATTAATTATGTGATCCATAAAAAATACAAGTTTGAATACCAGTGCTTATTTTCAAAAATTAATTATTAACTTGTTGAATTTAAATAATATTATCTATATAAATTAAATGCTAATGCTGTGCAGAAAAGCACGAAGTAACCAGAAATAAAGAATAATCTACATAGCTATCTGTATTTTAATAAATTACAGCATATTCGGGTCAACACAAAACTTTTTTTATTGATAGTAGAAACTTACCAAAATCTATGATAATGTTAATGTCACAATTAACAGGATATTATTATATAACGTAACGGAGAGCAATGATTTCAAAAATCTAGCTTTCACGCCATATTTTTATATAATATAAAAAATCGGAAATTGTTTTTCAGACAGGACCATCAATTAAATACTTTATAACTAGCCTACTACAACCCCCTCCAATAATTTTAAAATAGAACCTTCGGGAGTCATTTACATTACAGAGTATTGTCGAATTTAATACTAAATAAAGTTTATAAATTTTTGTATAAGCTTTCCAGGTTTTTCACATTTGTTTTCTAGGCTATGCTACACACACCTAATTTTGTTTTACAAGAAATAAAGCGCACAATGGTTGCTTCCTTTTCGAGTTAGCAAACAAAATTTATTGTTTTAATTACCTGACATTTAAATTATTTTAAACCCCCCGTGTACGCCAACGAGAATAATACAGCATTACAGTTGAGTTGATAATCATAACTTAAGTTTTTTCTAAAGAAAATACAAAATACCATGATTTTTGAAAAAAAGTTAAAATGCCTAGTATTTTTAAATTACAAAAATATTTTTTCGTTTTATCTGAAGAAGAACCGAGACAAGGAAATTATCAACAAATATGTTCTATATGATCGGGGTAATATCAACAATCCAGAATAGACCTTATAGGGGCGAGCAAACATACTGACCTGGATCGGCCCCTGCGTTTTTCCCTGCTGCGAGAACGAGTCTTTTTGCGGTGACCGCGCGTGGTGGGTGGCGATGGTGACCGGTGACGGCGCGAGGGCGAGTGACGAGACCGGTGTGATCGATGTGAGGGACTTCGTTTACTGGCGTGATCCCTGCTGCGGGAACGCGTCTTGCGTCGGGAACGGCTCCGAGAGCGGGATGTCAACACTGTGGGGTAGAAGCGCAGTGGCCAACACTACACATAACCAACTAGTATCATTAAGCGTCACTGTGGATGTATAGATTTACCACAGATGCAAACAAACTTTATAATATATTATATTCTCTGAACCAAAATATAATTTATGAAATGTGTAAAGAATAGCTTCTACAGTAAAAAAAATGTTAAGGTATACATAAAATGTTCAACAATTCATTAATAATAATAATAATTCAAAATACAACATCTGAACAAGTACCTTCGAAGGGATAGAGGAAAAGAGTGAGGAATAGTTGTATAGTGAGTAAAGAAAATTATGTAAATAAAAAAGTTTTGAGTAGTTTCCTGAACTTTGGAAGACTATCTTCGTGCCACCTGGAGTACCTTCCTTTGGACAACCTTATCTCTTAATGCTCCCCATATGAAGAAATCGGAGACTAAGTGGTCCGATCCGGTGACCTCATTCGCTGGGTCCTCGCCTTCCAATCTATCTGTTTCTTAGACATCATAGAGAGCACGATCAGCACAACTTTAATGTGTTGATACTGCATTTTTTCCAAATACGGAAATAACTATTCCCACAGAACTTCACTGCATTTTTATTTGTCACTATTCATAGTTTCAAATCAAAACGTCAAAAATAATAACACCAGTGTGACCAAGCGTGAAATATAACGTTTTTATGCTAATTGTATAAGTTTATAAATTAGTGTAATTATTGTCTAAATCCAAAAAGGGTAAATGAACATGTAGCTTGTAGCTAAGAAGTTTAACATTGAGGTGTAGTATTCCAATTGAGTTAAAAAATAACGTAGTACACCAAACGAGAGCTATTCCCGACATGAATACAGCATAGTTGTTAGTTGTGAATAATTATGACAAACTTTCCAAGTTTTATATAGAAATGTTCGAGGACTCCTAAAAACGGGCTGACTAATACTATTCACGTTAAAACCAAATAACTTTTATTAAATAATATCAATGCAGAAATTCTAGATAAAGGGCATGCGCACTTTTAGCAAACCTTTATTACACAAACAAAGCTGAAAATGCTATGCTTACTCTTGTCGACGGACCCAGAAATAAGTGGTTCGGCCTCCCTGAGCTTTTTAGCGACGTCATCTAATGATGTTGACCCGAGATAGTTCACAGGCTTTGTGATTGCACAGCTGGCATGTTGAACCATAATCTAAAAGTAAACAACATCAAAATATATTATTTTATTGCAAGTAATAATAATCTGCCCCCTCCTACTACAATATACATATGAATTTAGTAAACACTAATTAAAAAAATCACTTATTTTAATCGACTATATTGAAAACATGCGTAAATAAAATAAAACAAAATTAGTATATTATAATAATATAAACTATATAAAACTACTCTAGATTAAAACTTAACGGATCACCCTGAAAATAAAAGAAAACAATCCGGGCTCGATCGAGGAGCACTGTGTTGTTGAGGTGGAGCGAGACTGAAGCATTCTTCTTAACGTATACTACAGTAACCAATAAAGTAATCATTTAAAATGTTAAAAGGCTAAAAATATGTTGTAATATTGAAGGTTCTGTTACCGAAAATGAAAATAGGCAAGTTATTTTTGTTTCAAATTATAGTAATTCAATAATATTCTGTTTAATATAATAATTAAAATATTGCACACCACTATACTTACGGGTTTATCATTGAATGTAGTTCCAATCAGCTGAAAGGAGATTGGCACACCAGTTTGCGATGTGAACTCGACAAATGCCGCCCGTTCCGTATCTGTAGTCGCCATGCGAATGTACCGAACTTCGGAATGAGTTCCGAAGAATTCAAGGACCTGGTAACACCAGAAAATTCAGAGATTAGAAATGAATAAATCTTAAATGAATATCGAACTAAACAACACCTTAGATTTTGTATAAAAATTAGCCATGTTGAGCAGTTACTTTGTCGTATTCTTTCGATGACAACCAAACATCATTTGAGAACACATTCAAGTTATTGAACTTAAACAAATTACTAAATAATTATGATAGAGATTATTAATTCATAGTATGAATTTAATAGTTATACTGATTTATCTTACTATAGAATATCTTCATAAAATTGGTACCAAATGTTACACGTGAAATTCAAATAAGAAAAAAAGTATATGTAATTTAGAAACTGTTTAAAAAATCACAACCACCTCCAAAACCAAAAAATGGATTGAATACTCGCTTATTCCGAAATATTCAAAATTGGTTTTAACCTTCTATGGCAATTAAAAATTTTAATCAAAATTCAAACAATTTTATGTTATGCACGTCTGTGACAATAATACGATAAGATATCGGTTACATTGTACCCAAGATTTAACAAAGTTGGTATTCATGGTGGTTGAAGAAAATTAGTCTGTATCGCATTCTGTGTCTTTAAAGTTTTTTTAATGTCTTTTTGTCCAGATGGTACATTGGTGATCCCTGCATCTCTCTGTACCTTTCCTGAACGTTCCAAGCGGAGGTAGAGATGATGTCTAGAAGACGTGTGTCAGACGACAACTTGAGCCACCATCGGGCTTGCTGACTGACATGACGCTTCACACGACTGCTTCCATTGCAAGCTTACGAAAAATACAGACAGCAGAGAAGACAAAATACACGTATGGGTATAAGGAACCAACGGTAACAACAAGCGCTTAATGTGTGTGACCTTAAGTAATATCTAATAGATGATTCCTTGCCCGCTTCATATATCTCCTTTTCTCGAGGTGTTGAAAATAATATTTTAAAAAACAATACATTATAAGTGTGCACGCGTGTATCCAACCTCAACTGTAAAACACAATAATAGAATATGCAACAAACAATCGAGATACGCATATGACTCAAGACATATCAAATATAAATAATATATTATAGGGGACGGGGACAAATAGTTTTATTTTAAAACAAAATATCATAAGGATGTCCGTATGCGATGACTGTTGTAGGTAGACACGAGGGAAGCCAGACCAGGTTTCTGCCACTTTTGGCCTTTTAGAGGAGAGGAATGATTTGAGTTACTCTGCATGTTCGCTTCTGCCGAGGTAATACAGACAGAAAGAGAGAGGGAGAGACAAACGGAATCAGTTTGAGAGAATTTAGTGCAGACAGAGAAAGAGAGAAAGAGCAGAAAATTAATATTATACTTACATATGCTACACAAATACACGTGATACATTCTTGGCGACAATTAGACTGACTGCTGGCAAAATAGTAATGAAGCACACAAAAGGTTAGTGGGAACGTTCTATAAGTATATTTATTACAAGCTTAAATTTGTTTAATTGCGGGACAAATACATTTTTTGTACTTATATTGTATAAAACCAAGTATATCACCAATTTAATTTTGAACTAATTTAATTTAAATGTGTACATTTTTTAAAATTAATTAACCGTGTTTAGGTTAAAACCATACTACAGACTTGATAAGTTTTCTATTAGAACAAGATGCAAAGATAAAAACTGTGCACATTATAAATATACTAAAAAACAATGGACTATTTTATAACTAGGGGATTTCAGATAATTGTAGGTAAAAATTAATAAAACTGGGCGATATTTATTCAAATATTTCACTTTGACCTTTGTAAGAGATTTGTCAATAAAAGTTGTAAACACGCCAATAAATCAGATACACAACAGCGGGACCCACTGGAAACAACAAACCAGCATACCTGGTCAGTGGTAGTCTCCAAATCTAGATTAGTCACATATATTGTGCGTCGTATCTCTTCAATTTTAGTGCTGTCAGTAGTAGCCGGGAGGGTCGGGTAGGGCGGCAGGCCAAGACTGCTCAGACGCGGCTCCAGCGTCATGATCAACTGCTCCCCTGGCCGGCCCACCACCATACTTATGACATCTGAGGGCCACTCGGCGCTGCGGGGAGGAACACCAGCGGCCGTGTGTGCCGGAGCACGGACCAGGTTGGCATACGCCTCCTCGGGGACGGTTTCGATGGACTCAGGCAGGGGGAGAACAATTAGGGCTCGATCGAGGAACACTGTGTTGTTGAGGTGGAGCGAGACTGAAGCACTCTCCTCATCAGAGTAGCGCAAGTAGCACACCTTCAGGAGTTCGAGTTAGTGAAAATAAACAATTACTACAGTTTAACAACAAAAGTAATAATAAGAAAAAAACATTTATCTATCAGCTGGCATAGCTACCACATCTTTTATGATAATGAAAAGATGTCATAAATAGAACTTTCAAAAAATTTATATAATGTTACAGTATTTAATCAAAATATGCTGAAAATAAATATTTATAAATAATAAATTTTAACATAACTACTGTCATAACAATGGGGACACATCTCAGTTCTTTAATTTCTAATAACGTTATACTATAACTAGTAACAACATGCAAATATTAAGATACATCTAAATTCAAGTTTGTTTCTTTGGGTAAAAGGTTGTAAGTTTAAGCATATGCTAAATTAGAAATTACTATACAGATTTTTTAAATGTAGTAGCCCTAGTTGAATAATAGATTCCATAGAATGCTATTTTTATTTTAAATTTGATGAGAATTTACTAATACTATTTTGTAACACAATTAAACAAAATTTAAACTGATTTTTGGATTATTATGTCTGAGAGATTAGGATATATAATTCAGAAACTTTTGAAATGTATATATAATTGCTTATGTAGATAACATGTATTTAAATAATAATCATAGTTAAAGCAATACAATATGATTTAACATATTATGATGTCCCTGAATGAACAGCCAGCTATTAAATCCAAATAACACAATAAACACACTTGGTAAAAGTATTAATATAACACTACTACAATTTTCAAGACGATGATGATAATTATGCACATATTAATTAACTATCTATACTACCTTTGTAGAAGATTCAGACACATCATCCTCTGGATATAGTACTATCTCATCAATTGGACCAATATGACCAAACAGTGTTCGCATTTGGTCTATAGAAACACTTGGGGGAATATTTGTAACTTGTAGTACTTGAACCATACTTGTTATCTGAAATAATCACAAAGTGAAACAAATATTATTATAAGATAGTAACTAATATAGGGTAATTTAGAACTACTTTACAATACAACATATATATTTATCACAATGAGCCTGTATATTTTTGATCAATTATAGATAAAAGTAAAGTATGATATAGTATTTTTATTCAAGAAGATGTCATAAACTCTAGCATGTATCACAAATATTGTCCATTTGCTTAAAGAATATTTTTTTGGTCTGCAAAGTGGCAATGTAATGTCAATCTTCCTCTTCTTTTCAGCTGCCAATATTTGTTGTGCCTCTAGGTAATCTAAAACTTCCTTCTGGTAAATGAAGCAACCTTTTCATGGTGCCCGCGCTTTTCAGCTAAATATTTTAAAGAATTTATATCAAAATTTACTGATCAAAAAATGTATTAAATGACTAAGATAACGACTTTTATTAGAAAATTATCAATAATTAATTTACTCTAATATATTAAATAGATACAAAGATAGGTAGAAAGGTATAAATGACAAATACATTTATTAAAG
>JAUZND010001863.1:0-13216 GCA_034780555.1 Coelogynopora nodosa
GAAATCGATTAGCCAAGCAGTTTCTAAGTTCTTTGAAAAACTCCATTCTAATGTCAAAATTAACTTCATTATATAATTATGTAATTATCTATATAATATATCAGTAAGAATATAATATATATATATATATATATAAACTCTGTATATCTATCAGTAGTAAACACACCAAATTTGAACATTGAGAGAAATCTAGATAAAAAATTATGACATTTTATGTTGTTTATACCAGTATCAACCAGAAACAGTATGTCATACTTATTTATACTATAATTTGTAGAATAGTAGTAAATGAGTTGTGTGAAGATAAACATATAGTAAAGAAACATATATTGTATACATAAGTATATAAAAAATAAGGTCTTTCAATTTTATAATGATCTGAAACATTATACATAAGTATAAAATATAGAAAATATTTCTACTAAGTTTCAGATAGTTTGATTAATCATTGATAGAATAGTAAAAGAAAAAGATAGGTTAAATGTACTTTGGGAATCGGTACATTGCCGATATTTTATAGCAGGACGTTACACAAGAACAATTTTAAAAAATAAAAAAGTATACAATAAAACAAGCGTAAAAGAAGGTAGCTAATAAAAAGTACCTATGGTTGATTTCTCAAAGAATGACATGTGAGTATGAAAGTTATACTGCTTTCTATTAGTAAATGAAAATTCTATTTGATATTTTTTGGTGAGTGGAAGTTTTCTTGGAAAATAGGTTGATCTAGATTAGGCGAATTCGAAAAGTTTAACTGCATTGAAGTATTATTGCATATTTTTGAAATAGTAAATATGTGTCACAGTTGCCGAGATAGTCATGAGCAATATTGTGACATATTTTGATAAACTTGTTAATGTTCAATTCAAGACATTTTGAAATTGAGAAGTAAAGGCGATGCATAGTCAAGTAATAAATAATTAAGCAAACATAAATTAGCATGAGTTGTTGTTTGTCACATATGTGTTGTACATTTTTTTACTAAACAAAGCCAATATATATGCTTATTTTAGTGGGTTAGAATGTCATTGTAATAATCCTTCCAGATTAAATCTGAGTTAAAAGTATCACCCTGGAGATTTAGCCAATTGAAAGTGCCTACACCATAAAGAGCAATATTAGCTGTATATCCGTTTTGGAGAAAAAAATGGGAAAATGATGAGATTGTTTTTGTTAGGTAGTTTTTGAGAAATAGTTTATGGCTAAACTTACATCATTTGATATTAATCAAAATATCAGTGAGTTGAGCTTGAGTAAACTGTTGATCAGTGATTTTAATGAAGATGCTTACATATATATAAGATGCTTAATGATATACATAAGTAAGATCCCAGTATTTGAATAAGCAAATTGAAATATACTGCTGATTTACAGGATGAAGATAACTTTAATATTTACCATTGTGATATTAATTAATCAATACAAAGAAACAAAAATAATTACTTGGCTTATATATATTGTATATATACATGAAACAGGGATCTCTCATTCTGTACTATTTATATAAACACATGGTTAGTTCTACATATGTGTATAAATTAATAACACAAAAACCCAATGTAGCAAATCAGCTACAGATCATGTGTTACCATGACAATTTTTTATTTTTAAAAAACAATTTGGGGTATGGTATTGACTATAAATCCAAGAAATAATAATTTTAATTGCATGTCTTCACCCCTTAATAATAAAGTTACTTAGTTAAACTGAGTTAATTAATATCATAAGATAAGCTAAATTAACAATAAATTTGCAGTATATTTTAGCTTTAATTTTTATAACAATAAACATTACCATTTTTATGTGAATATATAATATTATATATAAAAGTTTATTTATTCCATATTTATATACCTGCATTAGTATTCATTTTATAACATACAAGGGTGTCCAGGGTTATTGGAAATATTTTTTCTGTGATAATTTAAGGCAAAACTAAGATATTTATTGAAAATTCCAAGGATTTATTTTTATAGAAAAAAGCGAGTTTAAAACATTTTTAGCTGACGATATTTCAAAATCAATTTCCAACACACATCATAAAAATATGTAACTAAATTATGTGCAATTGTCTACATAGTATACATTGCTTTTAAGTAATGCAATGGCTTGTAAAATAAAAGGGGGTTTTAACACATCTAACACTTCCTCTTAGCTGAACATATTTCAAAGTCAATTTCCAACACACATCATAAAAATATGTAACTAAATCATATGCAATTGTCTACATAGTATACAGTGCTTTTAATTAATAAGTGCCAAGAATGCAGCTAGTAGATATATAATTTTTTTACTAAACTTTAAAAACATTTTGTGATAGCTGACTGAATTCCGAGATTTTTACATGATTTTTCACGAAATTATTTGTTATTCACTTTTCATAGATTTTTCAAGAACTGTACACCCTTCATACCATTATTAAGTAATGCAATGGGTTGCACATAATTCCCTGCAACCATAGTGGTTGTGCTTAGCACCTGACCTACCTAATGACATGATGTAGCCTATAAACCAGCACTGAAAAATTTGATGATATTAAAACCTAGAATGCAGCTAATAGAGATATAATTTTTTTACTAAACTTTAAAAAAAATCCGTGATAGCTGACTGAATTCCGAGATTTTTCACAAGATTATTTTTTATTGAATTTTCCATGATTTTTCAAAAACTGGACTCCCTGCATACCAACGATTTACTAAACTTGCAATTAACTTTTACTATTGACTTTTCATGTCTGATTAAGCTAGTATATAAAAAAAATTAACAATTCCTTTATGAAGAATTTCCCATTTTATAGAATATTTTAGTAAAAACTATATGAATAGAAAAAATATATTTGAATTCAAAACACTTGCACCCCACTTTTATTAATGATACAATATGGTGAGGTTAGTAGGAAACTGAATAAGTCAATATTCACAATATTAGACAAACTTAGGTTTACAAAGCCTGCAAATGCATAGTTATTTAAGTATACCATCACTTTGAGCAAAACATTACTGTCTTGATGTGATGTGTACATTATTTGGCATGAAAAACTTTTTTAAAATGGCATAACTTATTAAGTTCAAAATGAAATTAAGATCAGATAAGTCTGTGCAAACAAACTTCCTGAACAAGATTTTCAATTATAAGTTCTTATAGTAACAAATAATATGCTATAATAAACAAACTGACCCCAAGCAAAACATGAACAATGTATGTTCCACATGCTTCTGATCTATTGGCAGGAAAATTATGGCTTTTTCAAAATGCACAGTGCATAGAATATAGGTATTCTGTATATATGTATTACCCAGAATAGTTGATAATGCATAAAACTCAAAGCACAAATTTCATCAAGAGTGTATTGAGCAAGAACTATCAGCAAGATTATTTTAAAACATGCATTTATATTTGTTTATGAAAGCTGAGAGAAAAGTATGACATTTTATACTAACACTTTATAGTGTAAAACAGTATTCAATACCTAATATGAAACCTGGCATATTTATAATCCTAATCAGATATATGTTAGAAGTTCAGTAATTCTAAATTGGCTAATCCAGCCTCTTTATTTTATGTTCAAGGATATAGATGCAGTCATGGACTATACTTTAAAAATGGTCTGTGTTTAAATATATAAACATAAACTGTGTTTTTTTGCTGCAATAGACTTTTTAGATAATATTAAAATTAGTTTAATGCTCGGTATACATTTACTTATTTATATAACCCAAGGTTTTTTAACATCAACATATGAGACATTATGCCTCTAAATAGCAGTACAGATTTAACAATTAAGCAGTGGTATAAATACCAGTCATATAACCAGTCATAATAAGCAAAAATTGGGATTCATGTTGCATGATATTATAGATTATGTGAAGATGTGAAGTATGTGAATTATGTGAAGCCTATATCAGTGCTGGTGTGGCTCAATTTAATTAAAAAAACGCAGGTGGTTGAAAATAATGCTGGGAACAATTTATTACAAAAAGACTAGATATACTTGTAGATAATAGAAATATAGCAATTATGAGAATTTATATAGTAAAATGAGTTAGTGGATTGTCTTTCAATGAAAATCATTTCTTTTTCAGAACTTTGGGTAGAGTTGACAATCCAGAAGATTGGTTGGGTTCTTCAGCTGTTTTCATCAGAACAAGCTCCAATGCTTTCTTCTCGATGCTTAAAATGTAAATTAAATACAAAATAATAATATTTCAAGTTTGTGGATATAAAACATCCATGACACAAAAGAAAGTTTTTAATGTACCTACCTTTCTTTTTCCTTTTGGATATCACATCCATCCATGGTTGCCTTTTGTTGCAGCTTGTGAGCATCTTGTAAATCTGAGAGAGCTTTTTGAAGGTGTCTCTCTCTGCTTCAAGCGTTTTGGAAGCTGCTTCTTTCTTTTTTCTTCCACAGTTGCCTCCTCTTCTCTCAACTTTCACAAAGCTGACTTCCGAACTGAATTCTCTTTAGTCATATTCTGCAATCTTTCTTTCTCATCATATTCACATTTCTTTCTCTCTAGCAATTAACAATTTAATTTATACAAATTATAAAACATTACAGTTACAAGGCTGATATTTTAATAGGTCTTACCAGCACAGGACCCTGAAAAAGACATATAATTTTTTTGAAAATCAATGCAGGCTGCACCAGCACTGAACTATGAACTTACATTAGGATGGGTGCACCAAGCTGTCCACCAAAAGCAGATTTGTATTGTTTTGCATACATAAGCAAGTGGATGTCTAAACAGGCATGACTGGAGACACACAGTACATAAATCCACTACAAGTTGTGCTATTGATTTTCTAGTTAATGCACTATAGTCCATATTGCTCCTCAATTCATATTAACAAATCATTTCAAAACTCCAGATAACCATGAATTTTTTCATAACAAAGGGTTACTATATGTTGTCAGTTAAATGGATGGTATTAACATGTGTATTCTTGTGCATAGAACATTTTAACTGGAATTCATTAATCAATAATCAGAATCCATTCAATAATTGTTCATGGTGTGTGGACCACTAAATTTCTCTTTGCAAACATTGTTGCTGATAAAGAGACAGCAATACAGAAATAATAATATACTGCTGGGAGATCAAGGCTATCCTCTTTGACCTTGGCTTTATACCCCCATTGACCAGCAACACCTTACACCACAACAATGTCAATATAACCACACACATCAATCATCAAGTTGTTCAGTTGAACAATTATTTGGTTTGTGAAAAAGGCATTAGGCATGTCTTAAAACTGGACTTTGTTGTAGTCCAATAAAAGAAAATTGTATTATTGTGGTGGGCTTTTTAACACAATTTTGCTGTGGTTTGAGGTGAACCAGATCTTGAAGGAGATGATGATGCAGATGATATGGATCTTTATTATACAACAGTATTTAATATCATTTAAATCTTTTGGAATTTCATTTTTTCAAGTGTTTTTCTGTTATATGCACTGCTGAATGTTTATATATAATTTATGTTTAATGAAGAAATAATAATGATTGTAATACTATAATTTAAAATTGAGTAATCAACTTTGGATAGGGGGTAAGCTGTCCTAATTTCTTACCTAAGTTAGGCAGAAATATATTGGTGCAACCCAATTTTAGGTATACATTTTCTGTTCTAAGTTAAGATAGTCAGATGCACCAATAAATCCTAGTTTAGTACAGAAATTCTAGTTGATTTAGCAAGGAAGCTATGGTGCAACCCATTTATTGTATCTACATAAGATAACTAAGATTACCATCCTAACTTTCTTGGTGCAACCAGCCCCAGATCTCTCAGCAGAATTCCACATAAATCATGACTTGCCAGCTTGTTCTCAATTGAGCTGTTGTCAAAGAATCAACAAACTTGAGTGGAACCTGGCCATCTGGCAACAATACTACAGAATATTTTTTTAAATCCCATATCATTTGTCAGTTTAATTAATAAGTATTTGTAATTCATGTACATTCCAGGATTGATGATGTGTTCATAGGCAATTGTGGTGTGAGATGTATAATATAATAAAATAATCCAAATTCTTCTTTTAATTTTAACATGTCTTATGAAATGTATTTATTATGCACTGTATATATGTTACATTTATTTATATTAATATTTTCTGGTAATTTATAAAAGTACATTAATTACAATCTCCCATTTTCCAAAAAGAAAAGCATTCAGGCCTCAAAATTCATCATTTCAGATTTTTAATATACTTTAATGAGATCTGTTACTGGAATGCAATGACCATAGAACAGGTAGTAATACATACTCCATACTGATGACAGTCATAATATTTCATTGACTCACAATTGCTTTATTATGTCTTGCTTTATTGTAAACTGTAATTACCTAAATTATTGAAATATTTAGAAATAGAACAAAAATATGTAGCTATTTATTTTAATTATAACATGTGCACACAAATTATGTTAATAAAGTTATATAGTATTTATAAAATAGTCAAATGGGTATATTCAGTGATCAGTTGGCTATTTGTGATGCAGGTGTAGTCTAAATTACTTTTTCTTAATTGATTTGTATAGTCAGCAGGCAAGCCTTATTTTTTATACTAAATTATTATACCCATTATAATAAAAATTATATTTATCTGAACTAATATTTCAAGGTCAAACATGTAACTATAAAGTAATGAAAGTATCATGTAAATATTTGTGGTACTTTTTGCTGATGAACATAGGTCAAATTTCTTTATAATTATATTTTTATAAAAATTGTTTACCAATTCAAAAAAAGTATTAATTTTATTTTTCATTAAAATTTTTGATGTAGTAACATTAAAATAAATTATTTATTTTGTCCTGAAAAACAAAATTTGTTTTAAGTTTTTATATTAGCACAGTATATAATATTACAATAAAATATTATTATATGCTGATTTTAATAACATATAATTATTAATATTTTTTAATTTCAGTACATAAACAATTGTTATTACATACATATAGCCCACATGCAATATAGCATTTTAATTAATAGAACTTTTAAATTACATTAAATTAACATATATTTAATATCCACATAAGATATAGGATTTTAATTAATGAAGCTTCTAAATTATTTTAAATGCTATATTGGAAGTGTCTAATAAATGTATATTAATTAGATGTAATTTAGAAGCTTTATTTTAAAAAATACTATATTATATGTGGTCTATGTATATAATATAATAATGATTGTTTATGTAATTAAATATTAATAATAGATCATTAATATATATTATATATAATACAATATATTGTTTAAATATAAACTTTAAAAAAAGTAATGATCTAGTTATGGGCACCGGCATTTATAAAATAAGTTTTATATAATATGTATAACTATTTTTGATAAACTAATAGTTAAAATCAGTCTAAAAAGTAAAATTAAAATGGAATGTTACTAATTATTCAAAATAGAATGGAAATATTTTATTTTAACAATTAAAAACAATATTATTAAAGAAGTTTAAATAGTAAAATATTAACTATGCATATAATAACAATAGATGCCTTAGTATTTTAGCATAGACCTATAATTGTGAGCTATATAATATAATTCATGGGTGCATACATATACATATAATAAGTGTATATGCTATAGAAATTATAGCATATAACCTAGTTATATATAGTATATACCTTCAAGTGCATATGTATACATATAATAAGTGTATATGCTATTGAAATTATAGCATATAACCCTAATAAAAAATAATTATATTTGATATAATTATAGTTTAAAATTATACAAGTATAACTTATTATTAATTATTAATATATTTATTAACATTTTGGAGCACATATAACAAAAAATATTGATTTAAGTATCTTATGATCAAGGATATCTTGTGAAATATAATAAAAGTTCAAAAAATATAATAAACATATAATTTACAAATGTATGTATGTCAAGACAGGGGTGGTCCCTTCACCTTTTATACCTCTGGATAAGGAGCCATGAATAGATAGGGCCAGGTGAGGAACATGATCAAGGATATCTTGTGAAGTATGATAATAAAAGAAATTATGTAAATATAAATACATGAATGTGTTAATAATTTTTATATATATTTTGTTTCAATCAATTTAATTAGTTATATT
Organism: Coelogynopora nodosa; assembly: GCA_034780555.1. Classification (NCBI taxonomy): domain Eukaryota; kingdom Metazoa; phylum Platyhelminthes; order Proseriata; family Coelogynoporidae; genus Coelogynopora; species Coelogynopora nodosa. The sequence goes on from JAUZND010001863.1 coordinate 8,102, forward strand.
TAAATTGCAAAATGGCATCTTAAACATGTCTAAATTGTCTTTAAAGCTCTGCCCCTGGGGTTCGCCCCCTACCACCCCTGCTGTCAAGGCCAAAGGCATTGACGAGCCAACCAGACAGCAGGTACAAACACAGAAAGTTTCCTGTTGTACAATAATCTGGCATGCAGAAAATTAATGGAAAATTTTTTTGCTCATTTAGTCTGCAAGAGTAATATGTCCATATTTTTTAGTTTTGATTTTGTGAGTTTCTGACTCTGTCTCTGTATGTTTATAACACTGTTTCATAGAATTTTTGTAACTTTGCCAATAACCAATAAATTAATATATTATTTATTATATTTATATTTATATTGTCGTATATGATATATCATTATTTATATTAATATTATTAAATAATTAAATATTATTAATATATACATATATTATTAATATTATTAACTATTAATATTCATCAAAAATTAATTTTGTAAACACTAATGCCATGCCCATGGCAATATTAATAATATATAAATATAATATAGAAAATAATGAAAACAAAATAACTGGGGAAAATACCAGCAGAGTCTATTTGACTGGTACTAGCAAAATAGTCAAATGGACTATTCAACCTGCAGCTTTATTTTTGTTTTATTATTATTAATAATATTCTGATTCTAACTCATTATTTTTGTAAACACTAATATTAATAACAAATAACTGGGGAAATAAAGCCTGTTGAACAGCTACTGCTTTTAATAAAAATTTTAATCTTTTGTAAATTGAGACCTTGGTGAGAGATACAAAACATTAAAATGTTTACTTGCCCTAATATAAACTCAATTGTATATTATTATACTATATTATAGGTACTACAAAATATTCATATTTTTCCTGTGGAGGTTTTCTATCAAGGATTTTTCTACTATGAGTGTTTTCACCTATAAATATGTTTTCTTATGGACGTTTTCTCTATAATACATATCAATATGTTTCAAAATTCACTTACGTTATTATGGGATTTTTTCGTAGAAATATCCTGTTTTGAACTGAGAGAGTTTTCGTATTGAGAATCAAGTTTTATTTCTGTTTTTTGCCTTTTAGCTGGAGGAGAAGCAGACATCTAAATGATTACAATACATATAAAAACAGTCGTTTCTTCCTAAGAAGACCCAATAGCGAAAGAACGACAAGAAATTAATAACATTAAAACAATTTGATTTATAAACAAAATATGAAATACAAATGTACGACTATACAGTATATATGCAATTTACTAACATAATTATTCCTACAACTTGCTAATGGTTTAGCTGTTAACAGCAAAATACAAAATGTTAATTTTGTAATATTAATTTTTTTAAAGTTATTAACATAAGGGCTCGATTATTTATTTTTACTATCTATATACTATTCTAGTGGAATCACTATGAGAATAATTTAGTTTTTGCTTAGAATATTAAATAATGTATGTGTGTATGTGTATGTAACAGTAACTAAAGTAATAAATGAAAACCATAATTATTCTATAGCATTGATATATATATCATATATGTCGGAAAGGTTCATACAACCTAAATAAAAATAATAAATTTAATATTTTTAATTGTTTATGCTCAAGATGAAGGCTTTATTTGTTATACAAAAAATATGGCTACATGCCATGGATACAATATTTTATATTATTTGCTATTATCGTAGAGTTTTAAAATTAGAATAAATAATTAAAACATTTTATTAATCACATTATACGTATATGCGAGTAAGAAAAAACTTAATGAAATATTTAAACTTCCAATTTAACTTATTTTCAGTTAAAATCTGGAAAATCAAACATTGAAGATTGTTCAAATAGTGCAGTACGTGCTTTTACCACTCAGATTCGATCTGCAAACATACCCAATGCATTCAGTATAAAAATGAATATACTGAATTTTAGCTGAATAAAGCATGTATAAAATAAACAGTAGGCCCTATACTGCCAAAACACATACAAAGAGTAAAAGAGCAAACAGCTAGACCCCCGGGATTAAGGAAGCAACCAATATTCTCATTCCTGACTGCAAAACTACAAAAAACGATCGTAACGTTTTTCACTAGGTGCCGAAATGTATAAGAAACTTAATGTAGAGTTCTAAATAAGGCTATAGCCAGGGGGATAAAAACGACTATACTTATTATAATGTCATCTTTGCAGAAATTATAAAAGATGTCAATGACAAAGAAAACTCCAGAGATGTCTACATGAAAATTAAAGACATCATCCGTTCATTCCCTCCAAAAGCAGCGGGATAGGGTACTATGTCTATACTCACTGACCCCGCCCAGATCAAATTACAGATGGAAAGATTACACAGAAAGACTCTACAGAAAGGATAACGATATACATGACAACCCTACTTGTATCTCGGCTATATATGACAAAGAGCCTAACATTTTCAGAGAAGAAGTTGTCAAAGCATTAAATGAGCTTGCTGTAAGGGGCAAAGCTTTTGAGATCGACGAAATGACCAATTATTGAGCTATATTATGGAACGCTAACCGATAAAGGCATTGACGCGATCACTAAACGATGGCAAAAAGTTTTCAACACAGGCATTTACCCTACACTGTCTGGAAACGCTCAGTGCATATACCATTTCCTAAAACGTACGTACAGTACGTGTCTGCTGCGCATCAAAAAATGATTGCATGTTCTTATCCTATTCTATTAAATTTTTCCTAAAATTCATTCAACACAGATTCAAAAGTTTCAAGGAAAGGGAGTTTAGGCTTTAGGAGAAAACGCAGAACAGGAGACCACATAGCAAATCAAATAGATTATCAAAGCTACTAATGAGAGTCAAAACAACATATATTAATATATTTCATGGAATACTCAAAGGCGATATTAGTTCAAAATAGGCAAAGGAGTTCGACAAGGGTGCATTCTGTCGCCTAATTGTTTATTCAGCTTGTATGCCAAAATTATAATGAGAAAAGCTCTTCATAACCAATCAATACGATTCAAAATTAGCGATTTTGCCATCTTAAACCTGCGCTACGCAGATGACACAACCCTCATCATCAGCTGCAAGAAAGACCTTGGAAAGATGATTCAAGCTGTTAAAAAAGAAAGCAATGAATTCGGTCTACAACTCAACATTAGCAAGACAAAAATCAGGGCTAACACGGATCTAAATGGCACAGTCTTCGATGGTGAAAGCATAAACATTGTCCGCAATTTTAACGATGAAGACGATGGCATGAAAGTAATCAAACGACTAATTATCATGGGGAAGTCATTCCTGCACAAGCTGCAGAACACATGGAAGGACAACCAGTTTACATTCACGACTAAAACCCGACTTTTCCCTATAATTGTCACCTATACCTCCGAAACCTGGACTATATATGCGCGAAGCAGAATGGAAACGTGTTTTACTCATTCGAGCTTTGATGCTTGTGGCGCCTTCTACGTATTCTAAGGACTGACCACATCACTAACTCCACGGTTCTCAATAAGGTCCAATATCCTTCCCAATCGACACCTCTGACAGAAATACATCGCCTAAAACTTCACTTCTTTGGCCATATATCATGTGCTCCGCGTAGCCAACAGCTTAGAAAAATCAATTATAAGTAGTATGTCCGAGGGCAGCAGAAGAAGAGGCAGACCGCGGTATCGATGCATGGACGAAATCCTGATGGAGACGGGAATGAAGACTGGCGCGCCCTGTCATGGAATGTCGTCAGAATTCGCAAGCCACAAAGTAATGCTTGATACCAACTGATATATTAAAATCGAACAGACAAAAGTTGAATACTACAATGTATAACTTAAAAATCACTCTAGTGCAGCTATATATGTAACTACATTACGCATACAGTTTCACTACGTGAATATAAATTATAGCTATAATATAATGTATGCTTTCAAATAACATGCATCTATTATGCTCAACACAATGCAAATTCCAGTCGAGACATGCAGAAAACCACCCGATTACTCCGATTAACCGAACAAGTTTTCAGTGAAAGCTTTTTGTAAAGTTAAATTAGTTATTTTAGTTTATTATAACATTAATTAAACAATAAATTAAAAATGTTTCGCTTATTCAATAAAAACTGAATTTTTTATATTTATAAATATTGAAAAATTACTATCAAAAATCATATAAATACGCATATAAATACTTAAATATGTATTAATTTATTACAAGATTTTATAAATAAAGAAAAATATTTCTTAACTATTATATATAGTATATGTGAAAATGTTGATACATGATCCTTACAAAAAATAATTATTTGTACATACAATTACAATGTGTACATATATCAGACCTTAAAACACTTTATCCTTATTGTAGCTATAAGTAGAAATGCAAAAAATCTCCTGGGTGGTATTACGGAGTGTCGATCCGTTTGTCAAAATTTTTTTGTATGATTTTTACAGGATTTAAAATTATTTTGCAGGTTTAAAATTGAAATTTATGTACCTATTATATCATGATCTGATGAAAATTAGTTATAGTTGAAACGTTATCAATAGTGTTATTATTAATAATATAAATTCTTAGTTCAGAAAAAGAATGCAAGTTCATTATTTTTTCAAAGATGATATCTCAACATCAAGTTGCTTCAACAAGATTATTTTTCCAATAGTTCTCGAGCATGACTGTTTATACAGCAATAAAAGTTTTATCCCATAAATAAGTAATTAATTTTTCTTAAATGTTAAATTTTTGCAAGATATCTGCAGGTATTGCAGGGCGGTCGACATCCTGTATTATTTTTCTACGCATAGGTTATAAAATTGGTGGGTTTTATCAACTAGTATAATAATATTATTATTTAAAATTGATTGGAACCATCAGACAAATTCAGTTGACCAGATAGAAAGCAAATATATAAATCAGAAATAATAAGATATAAATCAAAAGAAAGGGTAACTATGTCTATATTATGACAAAGAATACAGACAAAAAAGAGATACCCAAATTAAAAGGCAAAGGAGAGGAATTAATAAAACTGGAAATAACAAGAGTACAACTTCCTAGAAAAAAATCAAGAAAACCAACCAAAAGTAGACCAATACCAAAAGTGAAAGAAAATTAAGGAATTCCACCAAGTTATACTTGTACTTATAACACAGGC
>JAUZND010001864.1:0-13215 GCA_034780555.1 Coelogynopora nodosa
TGATCTGGAAGCTGTGATATTGGAAGTTTCGGTCTACATAGCACGACTGCTGCAGTGAGGGATTTTGGAAACGAATTGGTTTCGTTTTCCTGAATATAGTCGTTAGTGGTGGGGCAACTGTTTCCTTCGATAATAATGGAGGGAATCTTGGCTGAAACATATATAATAATAATAATGTGCACGAATTAGATTGTTATTTAATCAATTCGTCGAAACCGTACAGCAAATTTAGCAACATTAACTTGTTTGCCATCACTAGTTATAATCATAATTCATTTTCTATAAATTATATTTAATGTTATATCTAATGCATATATAAAGTTCAATTTCATTAATGTAGTTGAACATCATAATACAAATTTTAGAGACATTTTTAAAATATTTATTATAATAAATCTTCAATTATAGAAAACTGAAATCGTGATTACTAACTTTGTTGTACATCACAAACAATAATTTGAGATGGTTAAGAAGCCTCACTTCTTAATAAAATGCACTCTTTTGATGAAAACAAATGAAATATATTTTGCCAGTTTGCAAATCAAATATATTATAAAAATTCAGCTGTAATAATATTGTATTAAAGTGACAGAATAAAAATATTATAGGTAGTAATTATTTTAAAATTACAAATTTAGCACATCTTGTACCTTTAATCAAATAGTTCCTTGAATTTTAGTCTTATTATTGTTTAAAACTCGATATAGAATAATTTAACTAATAACTATATAGACTGTATAACTATAAAACATTGTAAGCATTATGCAGTGATTAGAATTTTAAAAAAAGTCTTATGATGACATACATACACAATACGTATTAAAAATAAATGAGATACAATATGAAAGTATGCAAATGATCACTAACATAATAGTGAAAACCACATATATCGATTTTTCGTATATCTTACTTATCAGGTCCTTAGGAGGAACCACGGCAGTAACGAAAATCCCCGTGCCAAAATTATCAAGATGCGCCTAGGTATTTACATACACAAAGTTCAAAAATTAAACAGAGTGATGATTTTAAATGCGATTAAATGCATTCTATAGCTACAGAATGGAAAAAATTGCACCTCCATGCGCTAAAAGTCCGGAGATAGGATTTTCCCGGTAAAGAATCGTGTGTCAACATAGGCGCCGCCAGAGGGGGGTCCATTGATCGAACGACCCCCTCTTTCGGATGATAACGCCTATTTCAACTTCTTGATTTTTGGCGCCTATTTCAAAAATAAATGCATACCCCTAAGAAATGCATGTTGAACTGTAAATAAGCGTCTATTTCAATATGCAATACCCATAGCACAGTACTGTCAATACCTTGTTTTACATAATACGCTTGTCTAATTCACGTTTTTATTTCTACGTGATAAGTTTACCTAATACATGTACCCATATAACTATGTATTATAATTATGTCTAATTAATGTACTGTACATAAAGTTTTGTTTGTTAAAAATTACAAAATATTTTTAGTTATTTGATCTATATTTTTTAATTTCCAATTTAATTGTGGCGCCTATTACACATAGATTCTGCAGTATCTATATTGTGTTGTGCTTCGTTGAACTGTTACCATGACAATTTAGGTATATGTGCATCATTTTTTGAAAAAAATATTTAAATAGAATTTAGACTGATTTAATAGTGAATGTGACTATTCTTACATCGGCTATTCAAACAAATTAAATAATCCTGTGGCAATACCAGAGGGAGTTTAGGGAGTTCGGAGTGTTGAAGATTGCCAATCTACATCATTGTTTTACTAATTGGATGGTGAGGGCTAGAAAGAGTCTGGTTGGAATTATTGCATTTTTGAACTCATGTAAAAAAAATTAGTTTCTAATTTTGTTATGCATTAAACAACTTGTCTTGTTTTTAGAGAAAACAACAGCTTTGTTAGACAAATGTCAGAATCATTTGTATAAATTTGTATAAATGCATATAATAATAATATTTAATAATTAATTGTTAGTACATATATATATAACAATTTAAAAACTAACTTTCGCCATTTCATTATGCTGCATTGTACAAATTCTAATTGTATGACGAAAAATTACATTAAATAAATAGTTCCATATAAAACTTTTGTTAGCGTTAAAACAGAAATCATTTCTAATAATAGTATAAATGTGATGTAGTAAAATGTAAAAAAACATAATTTTTTAAATAAAATCACATGTTAATTAAGTGCATCTAAAATACGATTTCCACCAAATAAGATAAAGATGCTAAACGTGGTAAAAACAGAAAAAAACAAGCGTATTTATATCTTTATAGATAATTTTATAAAATATTTTCTGTTGTGATTAGCCTATTAGCCTACACATTACAACAACAACAAATAGAAAAAATGTGTTGCATGAAAGACATTGTCAGTTCTGCCGAGGTCTCAAAATGGGGGCTACATTATTTTGTAATGAAGGTAATATATAATGTTGCCGACATTTTTTCTATTTATAACCATATTAGGAAATAGGTTTGACAACAATTATAAAAATAATCGATATATTTGCTCTAGGCGCTTCATTATTTAATATGAACGTTAAGTTACAGTATATTTAAATGCGCCCTAATCAGTTCTAAACATTAGCATCTGTTCGATTATAAATGATATGTATATGATAATTAACTGATTTTAGGAATTCCATGCTTAGAAGCATCCGAGTACTTTCTGAATAGCATGGAAATCCATAAATCAGTTAATTTACCATATATATTTTACTATTTACTGTAGCGTACATTCTCTAAAATTTTGAATTTTGTTATGTTTAATAAAGGTTTATAAATAACAGCATTTTATATTGAAATAATCTATCCAGTTATACGATACAGAGTACAGTAGATAGTAAAATATATAAACAGAATTGAAAAATTGAAAAATTAAATAATCTTTATTGTTTAAACTCAGTATGCAATTTGGTATATGATATAAATTGTATTCACCAATTTTGACGTATTCTTCTATCAATTTTAATATCAATATGCTATTACCTGATGCATATATATGCTAATTGTGATGTCCACAGTGCATATTTTAATACTTCAAGTACATGTTTCTAACTATTTGTAAAACATTTATTATCGGAAAAATAAAATTAATTTCCTTATTCATGTTAACCATATTGAATGCTATAGAGAAAAGCTATCAATACATTTTTACAAATAGGTTATTTATTAATTTTAAAATAAAAGGAAAGTTTTGGAGAATATTTTTTGAAAACAACATTTAAAACCGTTCTTGGAAAATACTTGTGATACCTATTTTGGGATCTCGGTAGAATAGACGGAGTTTTTTTCAACATAGTGTTTCCATTTATTACTTTTTTGTAATGTATAATCAAGTAATTTGCAGAATATATGTTATATAATTGTGACATAAAACAAGCTTTGTGCTAAAACCACATTTAGCATTTTGGGAAATACAATAATTAATTATACTTATTTTTTACAAAGAGATTTTATTGAATATGTTGTTTTTTTAATTTTATAATAATAGTTAAAAACAAATTAAAAATTATTTATGTTTTGACGCTAACAACATTTTATATGGAAAAATGCTAAACATCGTATTATAACGTGTTCAGTTTATGTATACAAATGATTACAGAATTAAATAATTTTAAATAAAAATAGATTAAAAAAATCGATATTATTTATTTTAAAATTTAAAATCATTTGTTTCCAATGTTTTTAAGAGAAGATTTTATAAAAAAATACGATGAGCCTATAATCAGCTTTAAATGGAACCAAAGCAGCAGAAAATAATATGATTTATTGACAATTTAAACAAAAGTCATCAATTACTATTATTAAAGTTAGCAACCAAATATTTTAGCAATATACAGATAATAAACAAAATACACAAAATAATATGGTGAATTGATATTTAGCGATGAAACAAGAATGTCTGCTTCCTCCTGCGACGTGCATTGTTATACATAGGGATGGTGTTAACAGTATAGTCAGGTATTCTCAGTACAGCTTGTTCTGAATCATGAAAGGATACATCCGAAGATAGATGTAGCAGACAAATAGGATATACCAGAAAGAATAGTATATTGTATCTCCTTTCATATCGATATAAAAGGATAAATGAGTCTGTTTTGGTATGTGTACACAGTCTAGACAAGTTACTTTCACAAACACAATAATTTGGAAAAGAAAATACAGAAAATTAAAAAATTTACATTATAATTATAATTTAATTTTTTAACAGTAGAAATAAGTGTGATTCTAAAATTAAATTATTTAATATTTAAAAAACAATTAAATCAATTTTTTGATTTATAGTGAGATGGGTATTCAAGAAAACAGAGAGACAATACGAGATTGCACACATAAAATAGAACATGTGAGCGATATAATTTACTTACCATTTCAGATAACAATTTATAATAATAGCTAATGTTTACATTGAAACCACTTTTGCACATTAAATTCGATTCCTTAATAATTTACCAATTCAATTGTTTCACTTCCACTTGATATGGAACAGCTGTGACAGGCTCTAATTTGTCTCACATATAACGATGGATCTCTTCGTTGGGTAGTATGAAATGTGACAGAAAACAATCAGTCGGTTCATCTCACATAGTTATTTGTTTTGCAAGCACGTATTGTGTTATACATATAAACAGTCTTATACCTAGTTGGAGAAGGTAAGGTATTAGGAAAGGTAACTAACTACAGGATTAATTAACGAAATAGTCTACAGAAATAAGGTATACAATTAGGAAATAGAGTTCAGTAACACTTACAAATAAATATATTTAATTTGCTCAACTAAAGTGAATGCATATTGATAAGATAACATAAGCTTTAACTTTTATAAATAAGCTCTACATGTCGGAATTTAATTCCCTTTTTATAGTTGTATTAGCTAATGTCAGCATAGTAAAATCAATAATCATTTCGCGTAAAGTTAAAGTAAAGTAAAATATAGCAACATAACCAACGTTTGATCAATTTAAATAATAATAATATTTGTTTAATAAAAAAAGTAATATTCAATTTAACTACTTTAAGCACAATAGTTATTTAAATCTTAATATATTAATTAATTAATTAATGTGTTGAACATTTATGATAATACTTTGAAAAATTTGGATATAGACATATAAAACAATCACATTTAATTTAAAGTTTATAAATAAGCTCTGCGTTTTACAGTTCTACAAATATATAATATTATTATAATACAGCAAATATGTTATACATTATACATTATAATAACGATATTTATATATTAATTATATTTGATTACATTATACATTACACACGATAATAATAAAGTATACAATACACAACTTTAAACAAATAAAAAATCAATAAAAACATATATATAATTCATAATTAACTATAGATGTTTCAATTCCTGATGATTTTCTTAAGCAAATACGAAGCACATACCTCGAAATATTATACTTGATAACGCTCGCACATTCAATACTTGATAAATCTCGCACATTCCATACTTGATAATGCTCGCGCATTCCATACTTGATAACGCTCGCACATTCCATACTTGATAACACTCGCACATTCCATACTTGATAATGCTCACACATTCCATACTTGATAACTCTCGCACATTCCATAATTGATAATGCTCGCACATTCCATACTTGGTAACGCTCGCACATTCCATACTTGATAACTCTTACACATTCCATACTTGATAACGCTCGCACTTTCTATACTTGATAACTATCGCACATTCTATACTTGATAACTTACTAAACATTTTATACTTGATAACTCTCGCACATTCCATACTTGATAACGCTCGCACATTCTATACTTGATAAGGCTCGCACATTCCATACTTGATAACGCTCGCACATTGTATATACTTGATAACGCTCGCACATTGTATATACTTGATAACGCTCGCACATTCCATACTTGATAACGCTCGCACATTCCATACTTGATAACGCTCGCACATTCCATACTTGATAATGCTCGCACATTCCATACTTGATAACTCTCGCACATTCCATAATTGATAATGCTCGCACATTCCATACTTGATAAAGCTCGCACATTCTATACTTGATAAAGCTCGCACATTCCATACTTGATAACTCTCGCGCATTCTATACTTGATAACGATTGCACATTCCATACTTTGTAACGCTCGCACATTCCATACTTGATAACGCTTGCACATTCCATACTTGATAACGCTCGCACATTCTATACTTGATAACTCTCAAACTCTCGCACATTCTATACTTGATAACTTACGCACATTCTATACTTGATAACTCTCGCACATTCCATACTTGATAACGCTCGCACATTCTATACTTGATAACGCTCGCACATTCCATACTTGATAACGCTCGCACATTATATACTTGATAACTCTTGCACATTCCATACTTTATAACGCTCGCACATTCTATACTTGATAAATGTCGCCCATTCTATACTTGATAAAGCTCGCACATTCAATACTTGATAAATCTCGTACATTCCATACTTTATAAATCTAGCAAATTCTATACTTGATAACTCTCGCACATTCCATACTTGATAACTCTCGCACATTCAATACTTGATAATGCTCGCACATTCTATACTTGATAACGCTCGCACATTCAATACTTGATAATCCTCGCACATTCAATACTTGATAAATCTTGCACATTCCATACTTGATAAATCTCGCAAATTCTATACTTGATAACGCTCGCACATTCCATACTTGATAATGCTCTCACATTCCATACTTTATAAATCTCGCACATTCCATACTTGATAAATCTCGCAAATTCTATACTTGATAATGCTCTCACATTCTATACTTGATAATGTTCGTACATTCCATACTTGATAATGCTCGCACATTCCATACTTGATAAAGATTGCACATTCCATACTTGATAAAGATAGCACATTCCTCGACATATTATACTTGATAAAGATCGCACATTCCTCGACATATTATTCAAAACACGAATATATTGCCCTAATACATATAATAATTATAATAGAATTAATATTTACTATATTCCCCCATTTAACATTTAATATATCGCACCCTTAATATATTCTTATAATTAAACAAACGTATAATACAGATAAATGTTACGATTATTATTAATATATATATATATATATATTCCAAACATGATTATACTATTATATTAGTGTAATACAATATAAATTTGTAATGCGAAATTTTACAATTATAATATGAATAAGTTCTTCTAACTTCAATTAGCCGCATGTATTTTAAAAATATTAAAGAAAAATTCGAGAAATCGATTCATTATTCGATCAGTTTATTTAACTAAAACCGTATGATATCAATCACCCATGTTACTCATTTGATGTGATAAAAGTTTTATAAAACTTTAAAAAGTTAAATAATAACTTTATAGATAAGAATATAACAAAAAGAACACAACTAAATAACTGAAATAAAGAAAGGATTTGCATTAACGTAGCACTGTTCAGACTCATTTTTTATATCTTTAACGAAAATACGTTACATTCCTAAACATTTCAATCACAAATATACATTTTATAAAAAACGCTTTTATGCATTACTAAACTTTTTATAATAAACACAAAATTCGAAAATCTTTTTACAGAAGCGAATATTATTACAGTTTATTATATATTGTACATATTTACAAATGAGTATAAACAAATAAATTTCAACTTTTTTCATAATCGTTCATATCGTCGAATACAATTAGTGTTAATGTCATTGAAAACGATTATTTAAACTAATATATGTAAACTCCCTGGATACCAAAAATTAAGTGATTTCAGTTTTCTATATTGAGGTAATTATTTGGTTTTGTTATGCTGCTGAATAGAAGCAGTAAAAACATGTTGACCTCAATCTTTTCGCTAGACTCAACTTGTACATTGTGCAGTTGGTAAAATAACATAATATATAAAAACTAATGTATGTAGTTCAATGCTCTAGATGCATATTTTGCAAATTACGATTATGCTCATATTTGTAGATTAGATTTATAACTTTTATTTTTGATGGGTATTTATTATTTCTATATTCTCCAACAAATCATGTCTCGCAAAATGAATATCGAACTCGTAGGTATTATTTTGCTATTGCTGTATAGCTCATTAATACCATAGTAACGGAATTTTAAATTAATAATGTTGAAATTATTTAAAATTCAGACACATTCCAGACAAATCAATGTTTCACGACATGTAACAATTCACACATGAATCAACTTACCTTGTGGAAGAATCGCAATTATACCAATTTATATAATATACATAACATTAGTAATGATACGTAATACTACACTATAATGTCGCTATATTGTCAGTATTGGCATACCGTTATATATACATATATATATAATTATAAATATAAAATAATTGCACCAACAATAAATAAAAAAGACGAAAATATATCATTGTAAAAAAAATTATGGAAATTTAAATATAAATATGGGAAACATATTAATCAAAATAGAAGACTTGTTCAATGCAAATGAGTTTTTTAACAACATATTCAACTCTAGAAAACCTATTTAACCAACCCTTTTTACTGGATCTTTATATACAAAATAAACTAACGTTTAAAATAAAATATAGTATACTAATTATAGCACACACACACATATATATATATACATATAACTTTATACATTTTGCGATATATTTATTAGTGTTTTATTGTATTTTGATTGTATACATTTTTACATAGTTATCCTGAAAATTAATTTGGATTATTGTATTTTCAATATATTATCGAAATGTCTTGATTATATTCAAGTGTTTCATCTAAATTAAAAGCTTTTAAATAGTATACTATTAGATAATTTAGTTATTGCAGTTAACATTAATAGTTTTATCTCACCTAATAGATTATTAAATTTACATAGATAGCTAAGAAAGTTAACATTTTCAAATAATAAAACTACTGCGATTTTTTTTTTTATAGTTTAGTAAGTTTTAAAGTCTGTTAAGTCGGTTAAGTGTTAAACTCTGTCTAACTAAACGAAACCTTGTTTTTGGCAGTGATGCTTTGGTGTCTCAAATATAAATGTTATATATTAACTACACTTTATGTGTGTTCATCAGAATGATAAAATAATATTTAGTGAAGAAATGAAAAAGTAATATAAAACACAAGAATATTCCATTTATAACAAGTTATACGTTAGTAACAAGAAATCGTTTATAACAACAACAAAAGGTTTACTTGGTTAGGTATAAATTTGTTAATGTTGCTTACCTCGGATATAATACCAAAAAAACAGAAATCGATCTTGTTGAAACCGGATTATACTGTATATAACATTTTATATACAGGATTTATGAAACCACCAATTATAATAAAAATAATGTGATATTATAATCATCATAAATTACAAACTGTATTGCTTAAAAATATGTATTGACCTTACCAATATATGCTTTATAAGGCATATGATTGATAGGCATTATGATGTATTTATAACCGTTTTACATCATTTATTGACTAAGACTATATTGACTTATTTGAAATATAGACTTTATCAGATAATATATACTATATTTTATAAATGTTAATAGTGTTTTATTAAAAATAAAATTATAATATATATTTGTAAATAGTTAATTGTGTTCAGTTGTACTCACTTTCATCATATTGGCAACATTTTAGGACATAACATGTAACAAAGCGTGACATCACCGAGGAAGAATCAATAATGTTTTCGACCAGTTTACACGTGTCGTCATAAATATAAAATGCTTTACAAGGTGGATAACTGGCGCACAGTTCAAGACATTGAGTTTGATTCAAAGCTAGACCATTATCCGGGGAGGCTAAAAGTGTTAACCGTTTTTCTTTCATTGAGTAGTTAATTTCAAAGTAAATCCCATTTTGTGGGCATAAAAGCAGTCGGCTACTACCATATGCTATTCTCCTACATGGAGACGACGCTGCATAACCTCCGTTCAGCACTATTAGCGAGATGAGTATACCAACTCCAATATGCTGGTAAAAGGAGGGGATTCTGCCCATGTCCATCTCGATGTTAAGTATACATGTAGCTGTCGATAAATCGGAGTACCATTTTCTTTAAATATTGGAGGTATTCATAGCAGTACGAAATGTTTTTACTCGGTAGAACTTTGAGTTTGTTACACGATATGGTGATTAAATACTTGAATGACAACTCTTGTTATCACTCACGCCAATTGGCTACTGAAATAAAACCCCTAATTATATAATACATATATTTGGTTCAGACAAAGTTTGGAGTTATGTTTTTTTGAATGAACATATTTATTTTATAGAACAGAGGAAACTCGATTATTTGTGATGCATTTGATTTGTTAATAAATCGAAAAGAATAATTAACATTAATATATTAAATAAAAACAAATACCCAATTAAATAAAGTACATGCTTTTTTGTTTACTGCCAACTTACTTTATACATCTAATAAATAAAACATTTTAAGCGTATTTTTTGGATTTTGAAATTATACCTAACTTTTGTAACTATTTGACACATATAATTTTAACTAATACATTATTTTTTGATTTTTTAATATATATTATGATTATTTAATATGTTATAATATTAAATATATTTAGATACTTTTATATTTGTGCTATAAATAATTAACAATATATATATATATATATGTCTGTATAGAAAATGTAATATGTTCTATATTTTAAAACATTGAATTGGATAGCATCAATCATCTATATTAGACATTGAGTAAAACTATCAACCTGCCTCCCTCACTGAAGAAATGTTTCTACTGTATTTTGTCGAGTTTACAAAATTATTGTTCCAACACGTAATCGCAGTCGAAATCGCAGTTGGAGGCCTTGTAAGTAAAACTACTTATTATGATATGTTTATGTACTACTAACCACATTAAACACTAATGGTCACAACATTTAATTATTCTGTACTCTGTATAATGTATACAAAATTGTTGTTCCACAAGTGGAACATTGGACACTTCTCACTACGAAAGTAGATTTTTTAATCATGTTTCATATATAAAACGACTTTCATTAATATATGGTCTAACGAATAGATTTTATGCCTCTAACGGTTATAATGTAATAATTTTGCATTAATAATAAACAAATAGTTCAATTATGGTGCTTTTCCAGTAATTAATACTAAATTAGAATCAACAAAAATTTTAGCACACTTTCTCAAAAACTCATGTTTATTTCTTCAAGAAAAATTATGATACCAAAAAATATTCTCCGATAAAAAATAATAATCATAAGAGTTATAATTATTTAAATATTTTTTGGCGGGAGTCGAACCCAAGCCGTCATGGTGAGAGCCTAAAATCCTAACCGCTAGACCACGGAGAGACTGTGTTCTATGAACTTCATTTAGGTATTTAGTATTGTTACATATTATGCTACTATTTAATTCATTGTTAGCATACATTAACTATAAGCATGGAATGTATGTTTATATATATAATACGTAACTTGTTTTAAAATATATTTTTATAATGGAAATTTTAATTTATATAAGAAAATGCTACTTTTTATATTTTAGATGCCAAACAAATTTTATACAGTTGAAGAGGCTGCAGAGCTGGTTATTTCAAGTGATTACGAAGATGATAATGGCAATACAGGAATACCACTTGGCGAAAGAGTCGTTTGGAAATTGACTGAACACATTAAGAATCTGGAAAAACATGTCCTTTACATGGATCGGTTCTTTTGTTCTACAAAAACACTCAGAAAACTGAAAACTGAACACAAGTTAAAGTGTACTGGTACAGTTCTGGAAACAAGAATAGAAAAATGCCCTATCTTGGCGTCCAACAAAATGAAGAAAAGGCCACGAGGAACCTTTGAATCGTTCACTGATGGAGAGATAGTCATATGTCAGTAGAATGACAACCGACCTGTTGTAAGTGTAAGTAACTTTGAAGCTTAACCGACAAGATGGAATTCCAAGGATAAAAAATGTCAAGGTGTCCCTCTTCCGAATATGATCAATAGCTACAACAAATACATGGGAGGCGTGGATTTTCTGGACAGGTTTCTGAGTGATTACAGACCCCAACTTCGCAGCAAGAAGTGGTGGTGGAGCCTCTTCTCTAACTTCGTCAACATGACCATTGTTGCAGCTTGGAGGACACACCAGAATCTTCACTGCAAGCTTATCCATATTGATTTCATACGGACGTAAGCTAATAATTTGAGTGCACATTATTGATGAATAACCAAGGGGAGCCAGCAGGATTTTCCAAATTGGGAGTTAACAATTTTAACGGGTCCTGAATTTAGTGTCAGAGGTTCCCATTCCTATCACTTTATAAATAACTAAATGTGTAACTGAAAAAGGCAAGAGGGTATAATCAAAAAGAGACCCGTTTTTCTCAGGGAAGGGTTCGAAACCATTGTAACCTTAGGTTACCTAAATTATAGTAATATATATTAAATTATTTTGTATTTTTCAGTTCAATTGTACAAACTCTTCTTGCAAAGTCACCAAGCAAAACTCATATACCTGGACCACAACGTAATCCACTTCCCACGAACAAACGTGCACAAATCAAACACATTCCCATTTCAGCTGTTCGCCAGGCTCGTTGCAAAGTGTGCAAGAAGAAGACAAAAATCAAGTGCTCTAAGTGCAATGTTATGGTGCACACTGATTACTTTGTACTGTATCACCAATAAATGTGTTGATTATCATTTCTTCTAACAGTTAGTACAACTTTTCAAATTACACATTTGGTGATAAATTTGTTGAAATGTTATTATCATATACTGTACATATTTATACCTATATGTTGGTAAATTAATTTAGGGCAGGTGCTTTCTGACAATTATCGTACACCTTGTCAACTTGTCAACACTTTATAACATGTAAACATTAACATATTTTGCATAACTACCTTATATTATGATTAAAATGTACATTATTGTTGAAAATATAATAATCACACTTTTCATAGGGACAACAGTCCAATATGTTCCACAAGTGGATCATGTGTCTACAGAGTATACCTATATATATACATATTTTTTAATTTGAATAAAATTCTGCTTGAGCCATTAAAATAATATATTAAAACATTAAATCATATTTTATTATGTTTTTATATGTGCGGCCACTAATATGGCAGCCTAGGGGGTTCACTATACATATCGTTCATAAATATATGCATATCACACATTTTTAGATGCATATGTACATATGTCACATATACAAGTTACA
>JAUZND010001865.1:0-34274 GCA_034780555.1 Coelogynopora nodosa
CCCCCCCCCCCCCCCCCCCCCCCCTCTCCCTCCCACATATAGGGCTCTGCGTGTACGGCGCTAGTGGTCGCGGTTTTCGCGAGAAAATTGGAGCTATCAAAAGCCGAGAAACACGTTATCCACTTCATGATGGAGAATCAATTAACAAAAAAGGTTCATTATTTATCAATTGCTTTGTCTGACATAAGTCAATTTAATTTATTAAAGTAACTATTTAATATCCATGCGGAAAGGCCATTACGCTATTTTTAAGGAATTAATAAAGCTAAATAGATGCTAGACAAATAATATACGTGATGCAATTGAAACAAAAGTACGAAATGGTGTCATGTTCAATTATCAAATATGTCATTCATTCACAAAGCATTCACATTTACAGTATTACTTACAGTATTTAATGCATATATGCATATGTAAATTTGAATATCACCTAAAATTAACAAAGTAATCCTTTAAGTATACACGAAATTGCATTATTTTTTAATTCAGATTATTTGGTTGGGCTTTTGATTATTTCATTTAATAGGCTAGTCGATTTAGCCTAAAAATAATGTACCAAGTCAAGATTTTAATGAAATTGCTTTAAAGTGAGAATTATCAAAATTGGTAAATACAAATATTTAATTAATTTTTTAAAATACATGAATTTACCACTACATTAAACTCATTAGAGAAATGCTAATTATAATTGGTATTTACAATTATAAATAAATAAACAAATACATTTTGATTTGGCGATGAATTAATTTTTCAGCATCACTTTAATATTTGTTATACTTACCCAGTGATGGGACGTGATTTCAGCAATTAAGCTCACCTCGTTTTTGTACTATTTTAACGTTATTATTAATGATTTTCTCAATATTTCTGTAATAATTATATCGAAATAATTTTTCAATTTCACATTTATCATCTTAAAATAGTTACTATTGTTTTAATGTGTAGCTTTTTATTTAATTGAATTTGATATATATTTTTTTATTGATTTATTGCTTCACTTTTTTCATTGAGATAATTAAAAGCATATTTAAATTACTATTATTGATTTTTATTCCTTCTGAAGTAAGACATTTATATCAAATAAATTGCCTGTTAACAATAATATCTTTTAAAATCATGAACATTTACTGTAAATAAATTGTTCTTAATTTGAACCAAAATACATTTATCTTTCTTTCGGACAATATTATTTTTATATTATATAAATTGTCCATTAATATTAATTTTTGTTAACAATTTACTACCTATATTAACTAACTAATATTTACTCAATTTTCTTCAACATTCGGGAACTGTACTTTCCGTGCATTTATTCTAAACAGTAAGCTGTTCTCACATAAAATATTATGCAACAGTTTCAGCTACATAAAAAACTTCAGCTACATAATAATTACTTCGTTATGATGATAATGCAATTAACATATTTTGATACAAGGACGGAAAAGTTTTCTACTCCACATTAGAGTGAAGTTTTTTTAATGCCTCAGAGAAGGAATTATTTCGGTAGTCCAGATTCCCGGAAGATAATATTTCGTGAAAACCCAATTAAATCAGCTCCATTTCCGAACCATAGTCGTACTACGTACATTAAACGGCTCTTGATCAGTATTTCTTAAAATATGCGTATTATTATTATTGGAACAATTAAAATAAATCTAGCCTAATTAATTTCAAGACATTATTAATTCTGTTTTTCTTCTCCGATAATTAAAATGCTAGACCAGGCAAGATAAGAAGATCTATGCGCGCGCGCAGACAGAGGCTGGGTTCATTGAGAACATAATTGAGGATGATATCAATTTTAGGGACAGAAATAGTTTACCTGAAAAAAAAGGGTGAATTTATCGAATTAGAAGATAATTGAGTAGAGTCTTTTTTGTTGTGTGACTTTATCATTATTAATTATATATTAGTTTACTAATAATAATTTAGAAGTTAATATTTAAAATGTGCATGATATAGTCTTCACATATATTTTTAATATAATATGCACATGTATCATTTGCAATTAAATATTTTACAAATATCAAAATTTTGCTTTGAAACAATTATAATTTTTCAAATGTTCTCTTTACAACAGCTAATACAAGTAAATGTATTTTCATGATCTAAAAATTCTAAAATACAGCGCATACGTACATATATATATTATTTTTAGTAAGACGTTTCAGGAATTCTAACGTGTTCATATTAAAAGACTGACGACAAAGCAGACAGTTAGAGTGTGAAAAATCAAAATAGCTGGGGTGTGACATTGTACAAAACAACAAATGACAAAAAGAATATAATGTAGGAAAATAAGCTAACACGTGTTTTCACATAATATAGTTCCCTATGTCTGTTTCATCCAGACATCCTAATTTCATAAATCCATTTCATAAATATAGCTTTAATCATAAAAAATGAACGAATATGTCAACTAATGAAAAAGAACAATTCCCATAATATACTCACATTTTTATTTATAATTTCCTTCTTGCATTGTCAGTTGATGTTTTCACATCTTCAAAGCATTTTTAAAATGAATATTATCAATTATGTAAATGTAATAAAATAAAGCGCTTTCAGTAAAGTGTTGTTAATCTTATAAGAAGAAGACAGACACCCCAATACAAGACGTAGACACCCAATACAAGACGTAGACACCCCAATACAAGACGTAGACACCCCAATACAAGACGTAGACATCCCAATACAAGACGTAGACACCCAATACAAGACGTAGACACCCCAATACAAGACGTAGACACCCCAATACAAGGCGTAGACATCCCAATACAAGACGTAGACACCCAATACAAGACGTAGACATCCCAATACAAGACGTAGACACCCAATACAAGGCGTAGACACCCAATACAAGACGTATACACCCAATACAAGGCGTAGACATCCCAATACAAGACGTAGACACCCCAATACAAGACGTAGACACCCAATACAAGACGTAGACACCCAATACAAGGCGTAGACATCCCAATACAAGGCGTAGACACCCCAATACAAGACGTAGACATCCCAATACAAGGCGTAAACACCCCAATACAAGACGTAGACATCCCAATACAATTACAAGGCGTATAATATTTTTCCATTTATTTTTCTACTTGACAAAGTCTTACAGATATATAATTTTATACAATTACAAAATTGTAATAGAATTGTTTCCGTCATTCACGGTTGATTATTTCGAAAGTATATATTTTTTTAATAAATTCCCAGTTGTCTTTATTTTTATTACATGTTTTGTAAAGACTGATAAATTTGCATTATCAACTTTTTTATTTTATATAAAGCGTTATCACAATTAATGTTACGTTTGTTCGGGCATGACAAATAGAACATTTTCCCGAGATACATTCCCAAATTCACCACAAAAAAATAGCAGAACATCGTACATAGACAATTTTAGCGTGTCAAAATATAGGTTTCGTTGAAATAATAATGTATTTTTTGCATAAGTAGATATTTGACCTACTTCCTGAGATATTAAACCCTCTGATTTCGGAACATCATAAAGTCAAAATAAAAAAATAAAAATCACTTTAGTCTGAGAATTGGGAATCTAGCTGTGAATCCTGGGTCAAGGGTTGTATACGTGAGGGTACTATCCTAGCTATACGATTTCAATTACAGGTAAAAAACTACGCGGCTAATGTTCTACGGGAGACGTGGCTCATCTACAAGTATACGAAATTAGTGAAGCGTGTCAATCCCTCAAAAGTACGACGTCATCAAAGGAAATTTCTTCGGGCAATTCATGGGTGAGTCTCTCTCTCTCTCTATATATATGTAACGATAATAATAATTGAAGCATATTTATGTGCAGATACGATCTCTGAAAAATAAAAAATGGGTCAAGTCAGTGCAAATAAGCTGATAAACTTCGAAACAAGGCATCATGTGATGTTGCCAATTTTGAGCACACCTTATATTTATTTTTCCAATTAATGTCGAGGTAGCTCGATACATCGATAGCAGGTCTAAGTATCGTTTTGTAATACGTATCCTTAATAAAACTATGAAATGTTACTAAATCTATGTCGCCATAGGTAAGTAGCAGGTGTATATACGGATTGATATCATTCATTATTAGAGTATTTAAATCAAGTGCCAACATGAAAACCACTTTTTACGATCATTAAACACGAACTATTGAAATCTACTGTTACTATTTCATAGAAGGGGGCCCGTAGCGAGTGTTGTTACCTGATAAGCGAAATTCTGGATCCACCCCTCCCTCATTTCGTTATTACATTACAATCTCAGACAATGGGATAAACTATTACAACACATCATTCAAACTACCACCGTCCGACTGGTTACGGAAGCCTCATCTGAGGTCCCGGTAGCAGAACTATTTCACATAAACTATGTATGTATTTCAAGGCCAATAACATCATAAGTTTAGTCCAAAAGCCTGTAGAAATGAACGAGGTCCAGCAGACTCAACACTTCAATAGCTAATGAAAGAAGTGACATTCGTGACATAGTGACGTGTTCCGAGGTGCGGCAGACTCAACACTCAATAGCCAATGAAAGAAATGACATTCGTGACATAGTGACGTGTTCCGAGGTCCAGCAGACTCAACACGTCAAGAGTCAATGAAAGAAGTGACATTCGTGACATAGTGACAGGTTCCGAGGTGCGCCAGACTCAACACTCAATAGCCAATGAAAGAAGTGACATTCGTGACATAGTGACGTGTTCCGAGGTCCAGCAGACTCAACACTTCAATAGTGAATGAAAGAAGTGACATTCGTGACATAGTGACAGATTCCGAGGTCCAGCAGACTCAACACTTCAATAGCCAATGAAAGAAGTGACATTCGTGACATAGTGACAGGTTCCGAGGTGCGCCAGACTCAACACTCAATAGACAATGAAAGAAGTGACATTCGTGACATAGTGACGTGTTCCGAGGTGCGCCAAACTCAACACTCAATAGCCAATGAAAGAAGTGACATTCGTGACATAGTGACGTGTTCCGAGGTGCGGCAGACTCAACACTTCAATATTCAATGAAAGAAGTGACATTCATGAGAATACTGACAGGCCAGACTACAGTTTGTTGAAGAATTTCTGAAAATATACATCTTTCAATCAAATTTGATGGTCGGATGAAGCGTTTATTGTCACAGTTGTGCTTATTGGAGCGTATATAGAACCAATTGACTGAATGGGCTGCCGTATAATCACATGATATCATAGGCTCAGGGTTCTTCGACGACACAGAACAGGACAGAAATGCTAACTTCCAATAACATTGTACCCCACCGCACTATGTCAGCTTTGTTAGTGACTGGTTGGATGTGAAATTTATAGAAGAGTGAATCGGGCATCATGGCCCAAAGGACTGGCCAATACGACCTCTCGCCAGACTTAGCACCACAAGATTGTTCTGTGAGGCGTATTCAAGAATTGAGTCTACTCACAAACTCTGAGAAACTTTATCGATTTGAAGCTGTTTGAACGCTTACTATATATATATATTGTGTATAGTTGGTTAATAAAAATATATACATTTAGTAGTATTTACCAATTTATGATTAATTGCACTGTATTGTTTGTTATATATTTATAGTTATTTGTTAATCAAAATACAATATGTTTTTGCAAAAGAAAAACCACAATAAAATTTAAAGTTTATTACAATTAATACAAAATATCCAAGCTTTCACCCTTCATCAAGAAGGCATAATCATGGTGTGGATATTACAAAAAGTGTTTAACAGATTATTATTAAGTTAAATATAATATGCGAAAAATCATCAGTTAATCATAGGTTGATATATACATAAAAACACAACTCAACAATCTAATTACAAGCAAATACCAGACAGATACAAAAATCAAAATTGATAAAATCTAGACATACAATATACAAAGCAGCTAGCCACCACAAAATTACAGACGTGTAAATTACAAAATAATGCATTTATAATAACAATGGACTTGAACAGATTAAAAATAATAGTAAAGGTATTACAGAATGTGGAAAAAATAATGATAATCAGGCCCGCCCGCAGCCTTCCAAAAATTGTACGCTAATGTCCACGTAGGCGCCAAAATAATATATTTTTTAAATCATTAGGGGTGTAACTTTCATTTTAAAATGGGCGCCATCCCAATTTAGGCTCCAGCCGATTTAAAATTGTGCGCTTGAAGCTTCCAAGCGTACGCCTGCGGGCGGGTTGATGTTACATAATTGAGAAGGAGTTTACTTAAATTAGCATTAAGGGGATATAATCCGTTATTTTGGTTGACAACATTGGATTTGTTAACACAGATAAAAGCAGATTCAAATATTTTTATAGATTTTTCTAGATTTTTCTAGATTTAAAAATTAGGGATAGCGTTTTTAAAATCAGGAGAATGACCCGTATTAAGAGAATGATTTGAAAATGCCATTATCGGCTTTTAAATTTAAAACGTTAGATTTGTGCTCTTTTATTCTGGCAGCTAAATCTCTGCCAGTTTCATCTATATATATAGAAAGAATTACAATTAAGACAATTAATATTATAAACACCTTCGTTCGGATTTGAAGAAATAGAATTAGAAGAAAGTTTAGATTTAAGACAAGTTTTGAAGTTAGAAGACATAAGAAATTGTTTGTTAAAAGAAATATCTAAGCTATCTAAGAAAGGTACATATAATATATTCTTAGTAGAAAAATATATTTTATTAATTCGCGGATTGTGAACAGATTTTCGAGCCCGAAACAAGGCTTTATTTAGGAGAAGACTAGGGTAGCCTAGAATATTTTGTAAGGATGGATATGAAAGCTTGGATATTTTGTATTAATTGTAATAAACTTTAAATTTTATTGTGGTTTTTCTTTTGCATTCCTCACAGTGACCATTAGTAATTTTCGCACCATGATTATTTATGCCTTCTTGATGAAAGGCGAAAGCTTGGATATTTTGTATTAATTGTAATAAACTTTATTGTGGTTTTCTTTTGCATTTCTCACAGTGACCATTACTTGTCTTTATTTATCAACATGCCAAGTAATAGCAAACATGTCTAATTGTGTCAAGAGATCAAAGCAACATGAATTTTAGCTGTGAAAGCTTTTATTTATACTTTTCATGGTAAGGATATTTAGGAGAAGGGTATATATTAATTTAATTTTTTTTAATTATGGAGGAAATATATTTTTTCGTTATTTTTTTTAAATGGAGGTAAATATATTTTTTTAATTTTAAAAAGTTTGTGAGAAATATATTGTTTTTTTTTTTTAATATAAATGGGAAGGTATGGTCAAAAGGTTAAATTGCTGCTAAATCAACCCTTCCTCTACTACTTATGTATATTTTTTGGATACTTGGAAATATCAACAAATTTAGAGAAAAATATGGTTTAGACAAGGTTTTACAACTATATGGTTAAACTTATTATGGCTGTGTGAATAAATTTCCATTTTTTAATTCTTCTAAAAAATGCTTGTTATCTTACTATAACTTTCATGCTTGAATTAAATATAAATTAAGTTTATTATTAGGTACATAAAGGATTTCCAGGGAATATATAGATGAGGCCTTTAATGTTTTGCATCTAATATACTATAGATTATTAAATGTGCACTACTAGAAATGTTTGCCTAAATGTTAGAGAAAAGTGCCTACCATTCAGAGGTCTGCAAACTATAAATTTTAGACATTTAATGTTTAAACCTCTGAACA
Organism: Coelogynopora nodosa; assembly: GCA_034780555.1. Lineage (NCBI taxonomy): Eukaryota > Metazoa > Platyhelminthes > Proseriata > Coelogynoporidae > Coelogynopora > Coelogynopora nodosa. Next base: position 7,690 of record JAUZND010001865.1, read on the forward strand.
GTAGGCAAAAATCACTGAATGATAGTCATCCTTGAATAAATAGTAGACAAACATGCCTACCATATAGATGCACTGGACATTAGATTCTAATGTTTATGCTTATAGTTATAATGTACCTACAAATATTTTTGATATATTTAATAATAATTTATGTGGCATTTAGTTTCTTTTAATAACATTATAATGTAATAATTGGACAGAATGTAATTATTATATTATTATAGAATGGATAATACATAGACATTAATATTAATTGACTTTTTGTATAATATATTGACATCATCAAAATGTATATAATGCATGTTACTATTCAAATTAATTAATTTAAATTAATATTTTAAATCATCTCAAAGAATTAATTATTTTATCATAATGAATAATTATGTAAGTGTACACTTATACATATAGAAATAAATACAATACTTAATTAATAATATGTTAAGTAAATATATCATAAATGAATATGTAAATTAATATATTTTTGTTAAATATAATGTATGGTATTAGGTATGACAAATGTTATTATTTTACTAATTAAATATTTTAATTAGTTAAAAATAGTATATAAAATTACTTCATTAATACAATGGTTTATGTTTGTTTATAAACATATATATAATATAATCTAAACTAATAAAATGATACCACAAGGTCAAATTAAAAAAAATCATCCCTTTAATTAGTAGCATTTTTTAGTTTTTGTTTTTCACAATTTTACAATCTACAGATCCCTATTATATCTGTATATCCTAAAATATTAAAATTGTAAATATGGCTAATTATACACATAAAATACTATTTCAAGCATGCATGTGCCTCTGAGATTTTTCAAGAAATTATGTGAAACATTAAATCATGTTTACTCACATTATATATATTTTTACCATACATTATTTTATAATGCAAAATAACTATTAATAATTTTATTTTATATATTACCATGAAAAAATACTGAAAACTCACTTAACATTTATTGGTACTAGTGCTGATGTTAGGGTTCACCCAGGGCTAGGGATTTAGGGAAAAAGTCTGAAATTTCCCATTTTAGTTTATTATTTTGATGAAAAGGAATTTGAGATAAAATCATTCATGATAATAAAATTAATTATAAATTTGGACTATTTTATAACACATTGCTTATATGCACATAAAAGTCAGGAACTTAATTTTGGAAAAAGTGTACAAACCTTGAAAGCATATATGTAAAACATTTAGAATTGAATTTTATAATAATGTTTAACTAATTTTAAAAGTAGCTCAGCTTTATTTATTTTGCCACAAGAAACAGTTGTTATAAGCTTTTATTTTAGCATGGTAAACTACACAATAAACTATTATTTGGTAACACTGATCCCAATTCCACAAAAACCAATGCCTATGCCAAATACAATGGAAAAAACTTATGCCAACATACCAAAAAAACTGATGCCTATGCCAAGTACCTAAGAATAATCTGATACCAATTCCAAATAATCTTATGCTGATTTTACAAAAACCAATTCTGATGCCAAGTATCTGAGATAAAACCCAATGTCAATTCTGAATAATCTTATGCTGATGCCAGGTTTATAAAAATATAAAACCTGATACTGATTCTAAAAATTGCTATGCCAATAAATATATATTTCTAATTTATTTTATGTAGTTGTTATAACTGCAGCAGCTGTCAAAATGACTAAAATATTATAATTCTGGCAAATTTGATAATATAATTTTCTTGGAAATGTATATTTTCATTGAGTATTAATATGTAAATATATTTTGGTGGCTGCTGGAAGTATAGCAACTACTTAAAATAAGTTTAAAATGTGTATTATTTATATCTTAATATTAAATAATATTGGCATCAGTTTTTGTAGAATCAGCACCAGATTATTCAGAATTGGTATTGGTTTTTTATCAAATTCTGTGCATTGGCATCAGTTTTATGGTATCATGATTGGTGTTTAGATATATCCACTTTTATTATACTTTTATAGTAACAATTATTGTTATGTCTATAGACCAAATGTAATGTAGCATTTTAGGTAATAAATCTTTTTTAAACTTATACTTAATTACAATGTGTGATATAGCATTTTAATTAATTAAGCTTCTAAAATAAAACAAATTAACTTATATTTAATAGCTTTATTAACTAAAATGCTATATTGCATGTGGTCTGTATACCTTATTAATATAACCATATAATAATCGTTTTTTTATATATAGGATACTGTGTTAATATAAAAGCTTATAACAATCATTATTTTGGGCGAAATTAATTTTTGAATTGTTTGAATACATCAACATTTTTATAAAATAAATTATTCCAAAAAATTGGCACATGTGCATTGGTACTAGTACCAATTTATGGTAATTATAAATATTCAAAACTTATCAGTTTATATCTATAGGGCATGTATAATAAAATTAAATTATATAAACATATTTTTATAGAAGTTTTATTTTGTTATGCATATTTTATTTCATAAATTTAAAATTTTATTTTATATATTTTAATTTATATAAGGAACATATATTTTTAGTTTAATTATGGAAATGTAATATCTCTTTTTTTATTTTTTATTAATAATGTTTTCCATATTTTTCTGGATATATAATAAATACTATTTTTACATATAACATTTTATATAATTACTTCCTCTTTAAATTTGACAGGTGTGTATATATATATATTTAATATTATATATTTTTTGTAAATATACCTGTTTATATAGATTATATATATAATCCTATATACTCAATTATACAGTTTTATCTTAAAAGAATATAATTCTACATATATATTATAGAATTATAAAAATATAACTATATATTAACTTTAATTAAATGTATTGTTATTGTATTAATGTATACTTCATTATATACTTGATTATACTTTTTTATTTAATCTGGACATTAATTGAAATATTTTTTAAGCAAAAAATGTAATTATATAAAAAATATATCCCCCAACCTGACCAATAACTACAGTATTATAAGCATATATGACCAGGAGATAATTCTATTCCTAAATTATACTTGTATGTATGTATATGGCAATTTTTATATAAAAAAGTTAAACATCATTAAATCAAAACTGACATAGGCTTCCAAGTTAAATTTAATGCCGATATTATTATAATGATTTAATTATTAATAATTTTATAACTTTATAATTGTTATTTATTTATTTATTTACTTACATTATTTACATAATAATTTGGTATATAAAAATAATAAACTTAAAGATAACTTTAATTTAAATTTACTTTTTGTATAATATATTTCTCTCATAAAAAATATATTACACTTTTCACTATTTATGTGTATGTATTATCTATTCTATATTTATTGTTTCTCCTAATTTATATAGTAAACATTTAGATAATTATTAATATTATATACATTCATGATATAAATATTTACATAATAGGCCGTTTATAAATCAAATTATAACATTCTAAATTATAATGCAAATATATTGTAATTAAAAATAATTTGTAAAGTAACCAATTATTTTATTAATACATTCAAACAAAAATAATGTTTTTTTTGTTTGAACTAATTAAATAAAACTGCAAAGTAAAATTAGTGAAAGTTGTCCTTTCTATTGGCAGCATCAATTTAAATGTCATTTAAAAAAAATTAAGTAAAAATATAACTATTTCAACAGCTATAGTCAAAATGCATATATCTCTTGAAACTTCCTTGTGAATTTTTTCATGAAATGTTGCATTTATTACTTGAAAACTGTTGTATAAATCAATCAGTTGTCAGAAACATAATATTTATTAAATAATTAAACTAATTATTTTATTACCATCATATTTATTGGGGAATATAAGGTTTTGTTTTTTGAAAAACTCATAATTGGATGAGTTTTAGCTATAATTGTTTACACTTTGCTAAAATAACATGATCTTATTTATACCTTCAGCTCGTGAAAAGCTGAAAGACTTATCCAAAGAATTTGATCGATCAGAGAATGACTTGAAAGCTTTACAGAGTGTTGGCCAGGTAAATTATATCTATATTTTATACAGTTTCCTATATTGCTATTTTATAATATAAATATAATTGTCACGTTTTTTTATTTTTAGATTGTAGGAGATGTTCTTAAACAGTTGACTGATGATCACTGTGAGTATTGTTTGTGTATTATTATTTTGAATAAACCTTTATTGCGATTGTTTTAATTTAATATGGTGCTGATAATCCATATATAAGTTTATTTATTTAATTTTTACAATTTCTATTGTCACTATACTTTAATTTATCTTATAAATTCTGTTGTATTAATAATAAATTGACAATATATACTAAGTAGTGAACTATGCTTTGTTAAATAAAAAACAATGATTATTCCCCAACAATTTTAATCATTGACTTAAAGATCGGAATGATCGGTAGGAACTCTTTTTTTTTATAGTGTCAAAATTCTAAAAATATATATTTTTATTTAAAATGTTTCTGCTTGTTAATACCAAACATTACAACACAGAAATAAGGGCTTTTCTACTAAGGTGATACAATGCCACACTTTTTAATCATCACTGAGGAATAAAATATTTATATGTTATTTCCTTTAGTGTTATATTATTGTAATGAACTTTAAATTTATAGATTGTATCTGCCTACAAATTTTTTTTTCTTTCTACATAGCATCAGTGGACAAATTCAAACATTTTTACAAGATTTATGAAAATATCACAAATCTACATACCATATAGTGGAAGGATAAATCCATTATGTTGAGCATATTGGCAATACCTCAATAGTAATGTTTATTTCAATCAAATGTGATAAAAATGCGAATACTCATTCATATTTTCTGTTTTTATACTGACATTTATATTAATCAACAAAAATTGTGGCTATGTTCAGCCAACAGATTCCATTTTGACAAAGTGTCAATGAGTTACTGCTGAAAGCCTAAAAGATATATCTCATCTAAATTGATTGTGATTTTAGCAGAAATTTTCCTATTGTGAGGTTTTCTGTGTTTGTTGCTTTTACCTGTATACAATTTTAATTAATTTATTATATTGCTATCTGAATCTATCTCTAAATATATATTTTTTTACTCATACATATTATGTGTATATCTAGCTTTATATAACATATGTAAGGGGTTGGCGGTAAGTTGTTTACACTAGTTTATTATCGATAACTAATAAAGTCAAGACTTTAAAAAGATATGTTTATATACATTATAATGTTTGTTTTATTACATCAAGCCTGTTGGTATTTTTCAAAAAAATAACTCTTACTATTTTGTTCTGTATTCAATTCACATTTGCAGAAAATGCAATTATGAATCTTTTTTTAGACAAATTATTTTGAGATTGTTTATCATGTCAATTGCGTTAAATTATCTTCGCCCCATGACCACAAACTCTTCAATTTTTAACTGCGAGAGGTCTGTATAAATAAGTCAGTTATATTTTTAAAAATTAAAAACAGTGGTATAGTTTACACTTAAAATTACTTCGTCAATTATTATACTCTGCGGATAATTATATAACTCTAAATTGTTATTAAAATCGTATGAAAAACTTTAGGAGTCGAAAATAATAATAAAAAGCGCAGTTCAGATAGATACACGGCCTTCTGCAACTATCACATATAACCCCCCCCCCAATAGTCATTGTCAAGGCAACCAATGGTCCGCGCTACGTAGTCGGCTGTCGACGCTCCCTGGACAAGACGAAGCTGCGACCCGGCACCCGAGTGGCTCTGGACATGACGACGTTGACCATCATGCGCTATTTGCCACGCGAGGTCGACCCGCTGGTGTACAACATGTGCTCGGAGGACCCAGGCGAGGTTTCCTACAACTCAGTGGGCGGTCTGGGGGAGCAGATCCGCGAGCTCAGGGAGGTGATCGAACTGCCGCTGCTTAATCCGGAGCTGTTCCAGCGAGTTGGCATCACCCCGCCCAAGGTAAGTGTGGCTGACTCATGTGGAGTTGATAATGATGGCAGATGTCCTGGTATTAGAAATGTCCAGACATTTTTTTGAACTGCATGATAATATGATCGATGATGTGGTATTTATGAATCTATTGTAATTATATTATGTATATTACGTTTTTTTAGTTTGACGTCTTAATTTTTTCCACATATTTATTCTGTTAAGTATCAGTGAATCTATTTCGTATAGAATCTTGTTAACTACATATTATAATAATTTAAACAATAATAATGTTCATTAATTTATTTCAAAATTCCAACAAAGTTCTACAAAACTGAACTGAAAAATAATATCATGTATGTTAGTGTAAGCTTATTGGGCACTACATTATTTAACGTTCAGTACATTTTTTAAATTAATGATGTCATAATAGTAATTAGTAAGTGTAAAAGAAAAAACATAATTGACAATATGTAATTGTGTAAGTAATCGCTAAATGTTTTAGACGAAAATGTTAAATATGTTTTGATGCATTCAGTGTTTATATTACGACGTCAAGTTCTTCAATATTTTATTTTAAAATATTATACAGTCGAAAGTCCGCAATTACTGAACATTTCAAAACAAATAGCCTTAATAGATTTTGACTATTAGAACAGATGATCACACACATGGATCAATTTGACACCCCCCCCCTGGTGTTTCTAAGGTAAAGATCATAAATGTAGCACAGTTAATATCTCCTATACTCCTCTTTCCCAGGGCTGCCTGCTCTACGGTCCCCCCGGCACTGGGAAGACCCTCCTAGCTCGGGCTGTGGCCTCTCAGTTGGACGCCAACTTCCTCAAGGTGGTCTCCAGCGCCATCGTGGATAAGTACATTGGTGAGAGTGCCCGCCTCATCCGCGAGATGTTCGGCTATGCTCGCGACCACCAGCCCTGTATCATCTTCATGGACGAGATCGATGCCATTGGTAGGTGCTTCGTTTATTCACGGTTCGTAATTGCATATTCGCAAAATAATGTTGTATGTTTTTTAAATACTTAATTTAGCGGTAGAAATCACACTTATTTAATCGGTTATAATTCAAAAAGTGTTCCACTGTTTAATATCAAATTTGGTCACATGGTTTGATATAAACGAAGTCATCGTATTTTTTAATAATCTCTTTTATTGTTTTTTAATTTTAGCGATAGGAAATGCTTTTATTATTAATATATTTTATTTGTGACACTTAATCCGCATTATACAAAATAATTATTGCAAGTTAATAACGGATATTTAAATATTTTTAATTTTTAAAATATGCGCTAATTTTATTATGGGAATATAATATATTCATATTATCATTAATACCTTACTATAATTTTTAATTCTTCAGACGTTTATTTTAAATTACACCATTTTCATTAAGAAATATCAAATGGTTTAAAATATAATTGCATGACGCATCTCCAAAATTAAAAAAATACTTTTTTCTTGTTTTTGGTACCTTTTTCATTTTAACTTGTTCATCAATATATCCTACTTTTAGATAAATATAAAAAGTATTGCATTATATCCATATTATGCACATATACTATAAACAATAGAATTTATTTTGTTAAAAAATATTATTTCAGTAATATTTTTAACTTTATATTTTATTATTATTAGAATTTAATAAATATTAAAATAAAACACTTGTTGAATATAAGAAAGACTCAATTAAATAATTGTTGCGTTTATTTTCAATTATAATATATTATGATATATACAAATTAAATACAGTAGTTCTAAAAGTTGTATGATTCAGATAATTTTTATACATAATATGAAAATTGTTTAAATTTAACACAACATTTTAGGGGGGCGGCGATTCTCCGAGGGCACATCGGCTGATCGTGAGATTCAGAGGACCTTGATGGAGTTGTTGAACCAGATGGACGGCTTCGATGCCTTGGGTCAGGTGAAGATGATCATGGCGACTAACAGACCAGACACATTGGACCCTGCTCTGCTGAGGCCCGGCCGACTGGACAGGAAGATTGGTGAGAGGCTGTTTACTTGTGTTGTTTTCACGGTTACACTTTTACCGGGTTAGTACATTATTTTGGTGTCACCATAATAAATGTTATGATGTTTAATCACCGTCAGTAAAGTTTACAGCTACAATAGGGGCAAAATAAAAAGTGTATAATTTACTCATATATTTAGTTTTTTATTTTTCTTATTAAGAAAGTTGAGCAACAAATAAGTAAGTAAAATTAAATTGAGACAGTAACTAATTTATTTTTTAAATAAAATTTCTGATAGAACGGTAACAATTCTTATATGATGTCATATACTACTAGTAGTAGCAGCTGAAATATAAGATATTTTTATTAAACTGTCGAAATGTAAACATATGATGATTATTAATTTATCTTTCAATTACTAGAACTAATTCTTTATATCAATAATTTTGTTTTTGTCTAAATAGTTTTTTATTCAAACGGATCTTGTTGCGACACTCTAAATCGTGTCCCCTAATCTTCATCCATCATGAACCAGTTTAACAGGTCAAATTGTAGTCTTCTTCTGATCCCTATCAGATCTTAGATAAACATCTCTTACTTGGCAATCACTAGTGACTTGGTGGTTCGTATCTTTTAGCCCAATTTGACATTGAAACTTCAGACTGTCAGTTATCTGACAGTCGTTACGAACAAATTAGTGAGATATCATCCATTTCTGCTGGTTTTTTAGGAGGATAATTTTCTTATTCTCATTTCATCTGTTAATTTGGCGTTTTAGTCTGCGTAGTTTCGACTAAAGTTTATTACATCTTTTTTTACTGATAGACTGGCTCAGTGGTGGCGTCGAATGCTATCGAAATCCGTGATATAATTATTCAGAATACTTTTATCTTTTTTAATATCAAAACTATCCGAAAACTTTACTTCGCAATGAAACAACCAAATATCTTAATTCTGTTTTACAATAAACTCTATTTTTTCTTAAAAATTGAAATTTCTTGATATAATTATTTAGAATACTTTTGTCTTTTTTGATATCAAAACTATCCGAAAATTGTACTTTACAATGAAACAACCAATTATTTTAGTTCTGTTTTAAAATAAACTCTATTTTTTCTTAAAAATTGAAATTACCTATATTCAGAGTTCCCACGCCCTATGGAAGTGGGAAAAATGTGTCAAATATGGAAAACCTATAAAAAAATTTCTTGTTTTTATTTGATTTATATCTAATTTTGACACTACATTCAAGTTATAATAACTTTTTAATTATGATTACCTTATAAGAACTTAATTTTAGTTATCCATGAGATATGCGAATTATTTTTTTTTCTGAACGGCATTTCTGTATTTTAACGTGTTATTTTTCTATGGAATTTTTATTTTTTCCTTTGGAAAACCTATGGAATATTTCACAAAACCATGTGAACCCTGAATAATATTTTACTGTATCAAACTCTTTATTTACAATTCAATTATTTTCTTATGTATCAAATTTTTCTGAACGAACTTTGAAGCAATTGTTGAAAATTGTTTCTTCCATTATAACTAACTCAGCACAATTAATTATTTTCAAAAATGTGCCTCTGTAAAGTGTAGATATCAGAAACCTGAGTTGTAATTAAAAGGGATAATATCTTATGTTTTCATAATACTTTGCGTGTATTTAAATTAATAATGATTTATATAGCAACACTGTTATGTAGTTTAAGTTATACATATTATAATTAGTATCCTAATTAAATATCATTATCATTGATTTAGTAAAATCATAATCCTCTTAAGATTTGAATCTTATCTTTCATTAATAACGGTTTAACAAGACGTGTCGTACAAAATGGTGTAAAATAAACATAAGGAAATTGATAACTTCATTTTCCGAACATTCAAGTCTGAAAAGTGTCATTTGTAATATTATGTGCTCTACCGTAAATAACATATCGAGATCTTTAAGAATGCATCTGATGCAAGTGACATAACGATCAGCATACAACTCTGTTATGTTGACTTGATTAATTTTTAAAACACTGAATTTTTATTGCATCTTGCTATAGATAATCAGAAAATTTGACCTTAGTCAAAATCTAGTACACATATTTCAGGGTTCCCAACCCTTCCGGAAAACTCCTGAAAATCAAAAATTTTCTTGAAAAAATTATTTAAAATATTCAAAGCAATATTAAATAGATAGTCAACTTTCATTGAGTAAAATGAATATTTGCACTATATTACTTTTCTGGAAAAAACACTTTTTTATTAATTTTGTAATCATGAATTACGGGACGCAAAATTTTTTGCCTGGTTTTCCTCGGGTAACTGATATAATTATAAGAAAGTAATATAAATAATAATGAATAGTCGTATATATTTATGATTCACAAAGAGTGTAAAATACCACACTTTTACTCATTAAAAGACGTATTAATGGGTTTTAATGAAAAAAATGAATAAGTTATTCTGTTTTCCTTGACATTTTAAATTCTGAAACTAACAAATATGTTCTTATATCTCATGATAATTTTATGACTTTATATTATTATCAATACCCATGTTTCATTGAATGTAAGCGTTATTGAGAGATAAACCTCATTTATTATTATGCAATCCTAGTTGAAATTACATTTTATGCTTTGGCTTTCATCTATATTTCTAAATACAAAATATACATATTTCTCCTGGAAAAAATTTTAAGAATTTTTGGTAGGAGCCTTTATAGAATGTCAAATATAATATTGTAACATATTTTAATTTTTATTACAGTTACACAATCTGTTTTATGGTCTTCTATATTATGTTAATTTGAATATAAAATTTTAGTAAATCGTTTTGTTTTTCATTTAAATATGCATGTAACCATAATGTAGTCTAATTTTGTTAATGTTATATATTGATTATTTCCACTTTAATTCTTAATCACGAGTAATGTGCATATTGTCAAATTGTTACTTTGTATGAATTAAACTCGCAATTTATATAAAAACATGTTTTATTATTTTTAACTTTTCTGTATAAAGTTTGAAAATTTGAGTTTTAAATAAGAAATGTAGCTAATGGTATTGAGAAATGAATGATTCCTCTAAATTATTATATAATATATTTTACTAATTGTTTTATTTAAAACTGAAAACATATTTTTATTATGACTTTGATTATTTATCTAATAGTTTTCATTTTTGCATAGTTTTGAATTCTTGTTACTTACAAAGTGTTAATTTAACCCTAATTTAGCAGAAACCATGCGGCAGTATTATTTATCATTTATTTAATCTTTAACTAAATTTTATTTATATAAAGAAACCGATATTATGTTATGGTATAATCAATCAATTCAATTTTATGAATAAATATTTCAAAAATTATATCTTATCCGACCAAATTGAAAGTAAATTGTCTAAAATGTTCAACTTTTCTCACCTTTTATAATATATATATATACAAGGACTGTCGTGAAATACCAACTTTCATTAATTTGGTACATACAGTTTGTGCAATTATGATGTTCAATTTGGCGGTATATGACGTATAGGTTACATTTCACTCTAATTGGGAACATTCTCAGGGGCCGTACACCAACCCAGTAAGTGATAATTGTAACGTAATCTAACATGGTCCTGCTTTCCTCTCTTTACATGTTATTAGTTCCCCCAGAAAGCTATCCTTGTGTCAACTAACTTGTAGCCAGCTGTCTGTCAAATGGTGTCAGAATGTGAACGAGTATATCCTACTATGATGCAGTCTTGTATGTCTTTATTGCAAATAATTACAGTGTGTATTTAGCTATCTATATGATTCAATTGGGTAGTACGTTAATCATTTTGAAGAAATATTGGTCAATTTAATTAAAATGTTATGTGAGTGTTAACATTTAATTCGTTATCAAATTGTTGCAATTACAGCTTACCTAATTCACCCTAATAACAATAATATTTTCCTATTGTCTAAATAAATTTAAAGTTTAATCATTAATATGTTTTGTTGGTATATTTTAAGATTAATCAAGGTTAATTTAAGTTAAACTATTGATTTAGACAGCATATTTACGGTTTTTGTTCGTCAGTGGTTAATTATTTCAAAAAACAATATTTCAATGTCTTTGATTATAATACTTTTAAAAAATAAGTATAAATGTTTTCCTCTAATTAGTAGACATTTTTACCCTCCTGTTATAGGTGCATTCTTTATAAATGAATAGTAGGCTAAAAAAAGTTGACAAAATAATACCAGAAAGTTGCTATTAAAAAAAAATTTCTCTTAATTTTGGTGGAAAATGTTGTATTGTGGACAGTGTTTCTATCCTCATATGCATTGTGCAGCAGTATCTACCCTCCACTTATTAAATAATCTACACTCGCAAATTGGACCCGAAAGATGAATAGAAACCAGGAAATGCTGTTGTCATGTACACACTATAATACACCTCCCTTCTATTATTTTGTCTCAATAAAGTTTTTATCCCGAAGAGAGAGAGATAGTGAGAGTCCACTGTTGTTCCTCCGCGGTTTATTTACTCATTTCCAAACAGCTAATAAGATTTGTTATGCCACTGTCAGAGTGAGTAGCCTCGGGCAAGCTGGGCTTTTTTGATTATTTATTTTTATGGGGTACTTTGAGAGGAGGGGAATATTCCCAGTTGATGGGGCTGCCTCGAGTTATAGTTTTCTTGGAAAGTACATTATTGTTAATGATACTTATTGTTCTCTTTGTCAACTTCGGTTTTGTAGAAACTGAACTCAATGCAGTGTAACCCTTTACAGATTTATAATGTGGTCATTTTATTTATTATTTTATCGTTATAAAGACAACCTATTGAATAAGTTACATCAATATACGTTTATAAATTAATTATTTTAGAGTCACGTGTAAGGCCGCTATTATAAAAAAATATATATATTGTACAATTATTTTCTTGTATACGGGGAGTGTTTTTCGTGTTTACTTCAATTTATTGTATTGTATAGTATTCACGCACACGTTTAACTGAATTGTTGACTGACTGATGTTCTCTTGTAATGGTTTGTTGGCTTTTTAACGAAAGAATTAAACTTTGGTTTTCATATTGTTGAGACTAATTTTGGAACATGCATTACAATTAATATATTCATTCATTCATAGAGTTATTAACTTCTTGTTTTTTTCTAATCACAGTGTAATTATTAAAAATATACCATTTAAAATATTATTTTTTCATCTTGTTTTTTATATTTATTAAAAATATATCATTGAGATTTCGTTTTTTTATCAATTCGAGCTGGTGCCATGCAAAATTGTCGGAAATCTATTTAGTAGATTATAGTTGTCTTAAAAATAAACAATAAATGTATTCTTATGATGTTACAAGATGTATGTGGCTATACCTTTAATGTTTCCTCTTTTTTTCATCTGTAACCATAATTACATTAAATTTGTTGTTTATAACTAATTATAAGTTTTAGTGATACAAATTTTATGCAACCCTCAACAAAATCGGTTCATAGCATTTCGCGATTGATCATTTTTTTAATGTTTGATTCATTTGAACCAGCACCCTTTTGTTAAGACTGAGTGAAATACACATTGATATATTTTATGTTTTTTTGTACTTACAGTTAACCACTGATCCAAATATTTTCAAGGCAAATCTCTTCTTTCCCTCATAATTATATTACTTTATGAACTCCCCTATATATTCTAATAATATATGACGTACAGTTATAACTTTTAAAGAAAACACAATTATTGACTTATTAAACCCAACAATCCAAGTTATGTTACACAATACTGCTACTAGGGATATAATATATCACTTTCCAATTGGTTTTATTATATCCTGGAGCTGTGTTACACCACAATAATGTGCAATTATAAAAATTTACGAGATTCTCTTGTGATAGACGGGGTTATAGTGTAGGCGACCTATAATATTATGTTCCTATATTCACTGATTAATTCCGCGCCACTATACTTCCTTTGAGTTATATTATTAATCATCAACTATGGTATGCGTTATTATATCTTGAATCCAGATTATATAACATAACGGTGCATGTGTGAAGTTCTCCAGTATTGCATGTCTGTTTCTCTTTAATAATTAAAACATTATACAATATGTGCCATTGGCCTTTGTAAATTGTTTCTTTATAATTATATAGAGCACTGTTGATACCAACAGTATTGTCACCTGTGTCAAGAATTGTGTTAAGTTCAAGTCATTCAAAATAATATAAACCATTTTTAAGTTTTATTAAGTTTAACACATTCTGTGTTAGTTAAATTATTTTACATATTAATTTCTGCATTACACAATTATTATACTTTATCATGTATTGACCTTTTTTGCAACTATTGACTCTGGTGTGTCAATTTGACCACCCTCAAAGTCTCTGGGAATAATATGGAACCGTACATAAACTTCAGCTACTTAGTAATCTAAAAAAATGTTTAACAATTGGTCATGATTATTAAATGCGCTAATTTCGCTAAGTAGTCTTTTTATAGAATCGTCTGAAAGAATATAATTGTTACATGCAAATAGATAATATAGAGGACATGTTAATAGATACATTCTACTTCCGTGTATTATATTGAAAAGTCTACAAAAATACGATTGAAAAATACATACCATTATTTATAGTATATATAGAAATAATTTTTCTCTGTATAATTAGTACATATTTTACATTAAAAATTTATTTAAGTCTATAATCTCATTGATTTCGTTGTATATTTGAAATACAATATTGAAAATTATATATTATAGAAATCGACGGAAGAAAATGTGTTAATGAAGAACATATTTATAATTTATTAATTGATACATAAATAAGATAGAATTATATTCTATATATTTAAATAAAAATGCTTAGTTTTAAAAATGTGAATTTTTTCTTATAAGTCAAATAATAAAAAATAATCGACATATTCAATACTTTATTTAGTAAAATACTTAATTGAAACAACTCGGGAATATTATACTTTTTATATTTGATTTATAATGCCTTCTATAAATGCTAATCCTTGACTTTCTCATTTGTGTCTGAAAATGTGACTGTTAACATAGAAACACATAGGTAAATGTCCAAAATACAAGCAAACCCCTAATATACTGTTATTTGTTCAAATTTAATGTAATATCTTTCATATCGTAGATATATAATATATAGTATAGGCTATACTATAAAATATACGAAGACTAGATAAGGGCTACTATATAGGACCCCTATATAGTGGCTAGGTGGTAGTCATTTAAACATAGTGATAATTAGTGTTGTAATAATCTAATTGAATAATTAATTAATAAAACATGTCTTTTTAATTTTCAGTTAAATTATTGATTTTCCACTACATTTTTCATAAGTATTTATTTGTTCATCTGTTATTCCACCATAATTATGAGATACATGGTATTTCAATGTATTATTATATTATTTATCTATAAAATCATATCCAAGCTTGCAATATGTGTATAATTATCTCGTATCTAAGATTTAACAAGATTTTGTTTTATAATCTTTTTTTTTCAACCTAAGTCTGTTGTGAATATTGATCCTATTTTAATTGACAATTATTCACATATTATCGTTTTATTGATTAAAAGATTTCAATTCAATATTCCTGTACAACACAGTGTCTCCATAATCCAGTAATCACTTGCAATAATAACGACTCTAATTCATTCAATCATTACAATACACACTGCGGTTGACTATGTTGAATGATCTCACGTATATTAGTTAAATAACTTCGAAGGCCAAAGGTTAAATCGACAAAAATTGCTTGCTCAAGTCAAGAAGTGCATTAATGTTGTTTAATTTAGGAATACTTTAATATTATACAACTGTAGGTATACCTATATGATTATCAAACCACCACCCACTGCGCCTCTTTTAAAACGTCTAATAATCACGGCGGCGACGTGTAATATTTCACACCTTGAAAATGTCAGTCAGACGTCCATTTCTTGATTCTCACAGTCATCTCACCCATTGCCAACCAGCACTGCAGTGATTTTCAGTGTTATAATATTATATAATATGTCGAATTGTGATTGATATCAACGGGAGTTGGTTTTCTCTCCGCCGGTTTTGGCTCTAAATATTGCATGATTGTTCAGTGTAATGTGTCGACCAAGCAAAAATTCTCGACATTAGCCCCTAATCCGCAGCTCTAATAAATCATGACAAACTGAAATGAGATTAGCTTATGGCGTGCTGCTGGCTCCAGAATGGTTCCATCGAAGAGTGTCATGTTTTGAATGGTTCTCTCAGAATTGACAGCTTTCCATTTTTTAGTCTCACCTCTGTTTTTTATACTGCCTATTAAAGCTATATTTCGTTGAATAATTTCTCCTGGAAAGTTTCCTCTTCAAAAAAACTAATTTTTTGTGGTGATTCACTTTGAACGTTTGTTTGTTTATCTAGAATGTGTTTCATATATTTTACTGTGTTGTGCAACACTTGAAACAAGTATTTTAAGTGGCATTAAAATTTTCAAAAAGTGTGTAAAATTGCAACATTATTATCATATTATTATTAATAGAAAAATACTTCATTTTATTTGAAACAGTCGTGTACAAACTAAAATGATACAATATTACTCATTAAAACAATTTGATCATGAATTACTCTCATACTTCGCATTAATGGTTTCTAAATTATCGCTAATAAAGAAAAAGGAAGTAGTACCCTTTTAAAAAGTATAAACATGATTAGCAATAGTATACATACAATACGTCACAAACAAATACACTTCTTCTTTTGAATGTGAAACGAAACAGTATTATTTCAATATTAACATTAATACTAACATTATTTTGTCTAAAAATAAATGAGAAATAGACGCTCCATTGTAGTTAGTAGGCGCTATTTTGACAGCAATTTTGAAAGTTTAATACATGTTAATATATAATTAATTTAAATTGTCAGTGGTGAAAGTAAATATTTAATTGTAAACGTATAACAAAATGGAAAACTGTATCTCTACATATTATTTAAATGTATATATACGCTAGTCTTGTCGCTATATAGTAATCCAAATTTATGGTTTCTAGGCGCACTTCTTAGAGATTATTAATTCTATAATATGAAATATATTACTTCTCTTGCATGTACTGTTGACAAATTTGACTTGCGAGTTCATACCTAAATAGCTTGTAAGTTATATCTGTAATGTGTAAATATTATGAAAATGTCTATAAACCATCTACAAATAAGGCCTATTAGCGGCCTCGATATCCGTGAATAACGGTAAAAATAACGGCTTGCATCTTGCAAGTGCAGTCACTTTGGTTTAATTTTAATTTTTTAGTTTGCTTGTCAGTGGGGGTTCGATTTATAGCTAATATTGCACTATAAAGAAAGGTGTGTCGAACTCACTTACATAATAACAATAATAATATATGATTATTCAGTTCCGGTTAACTTATAGTTACATATAGGATTATTGGTATAGTATATACTTGCGCCAGTTTCTGTCTACTCTTATTAAATAGTGTGCGGTGAGTGTAATCTAAATACTATTCTATATGGAAACTTTAAGAGCTCTGGTCGGTTTTGTTCGTTTAATTTCAACAAAAACTTTGCTCGTAATGTGTGTATGACTTGGCCTGGCCTGCCGAGTTTATAAATGTTACCAAATATGTTATTCTGCAAGATAAATTCATTGCTGGTTCATTTTGGTAATATTGGTATAATATATTGTTAGTTAAAGCACTAGAATACTGATGTCGGTATGTTGTACAATATTGATGTTATAAAGGTAATGCTATATATTTATATAATATAATTGTGTAACACATTGGGATAGAGAATGTTTTGTGTAATACTGTATGTTATATATACACAAAATTAATGTTTATTGCCTGTGAAAATTTCAGTAGAAAGTCGAACAAGCATTATTATGGACACTAGTGTATTTTAATTGTGATTATAATTATTTTGTCGTACCGTTAATAACATACTATTAGTTTATATTTACAATCTTTAACATTATCTGTGCGTTTTTTAATTATTATTCCGAGTGAGTAAACACACACGCTAGTGTTTATTATGAAACCAAATATAACTAAGTTGTGTTCTGTGACCTTTCTTCCTTTGAAGTAGCCGCAACATGATCTACCAAGTATAGCCCACCATTCTATAGATCAAATATTGGGTGTTACAAGTGGGTGTTACTAGGTATTTTGACCACAAGTCATATTTGCAGGAAGTAAATCAATAATAATATTATCTCACTGTCCAGTTTTGCGTATTTGATGGAGGTCTAATATAGAGTTAGTATAGATCTGATGACTCATTGAAGTAACACGTACTATTAATTCTGCCACCTTTATTGTCACTTGAAGACAATCGACATTCAAATTATGGTGATTCTGGTTGATTAATGATCTCCTTTCCCGATTTTTGTCTGATTTCCCATGGGTATAGAATAGCATATTTTGTCTTTTTTTTAGCATTGATATTTTAAATCTGATGAGCCTAAGATTTTGGCCGTATATTGAAAATATTATATTATATACTATACGGTGAAAATTAAAATACAAAATTACGAACACTCAGAACTATTTAATTCTAATATAGGCCATTCTCAAAAACTGTGAAATGTATTAATCTAATGGTATACATTGTACATGGATTTTAGATAATTTTATTACCATTTTTTAAACTGCATATTTTGATAAGTTTTTTGGCAGATGCCTTAGTTATAGTTTGTATATAAAAACTCAATTCTTAGTTCTAGATAAAAGATTATGATTTACTAAGTTTTTAATTATTGCAGTACATTCGTTCGTGTGGAATGATATTATGTATATTATATATAGTGCTTTTTTGTGTTACGTAACTGATAATGTTACAGAACTAACAGAAAAACCATATGTGTGTAATCTCTCACAGTCTGTCAAAAAGGGACTAGCCGTCCCTCCTTCTTTCTACATTCTCTCCTGCCGTATCAATCAAAACACTAGGTGTCTTTTTCACAACTTTTTCTAATCAGCCCGTCACCTTCTCCCCTTTTAAATCCATGTTTTGATTACATCGTCTACGCGACGATGCGGCAGCACTGATGCCAGCAATTATAACTCTAACTTTTCGGTCTAGACCTCGTCTCATTAAATTCACAGGTCATGCGCCGCTGTATATATAATATGTTCTGTATAATATGTAAACATATATAATTGTAGAGATATGTACACTTGCACCCGTATTTATTTGTTGAATTAACCACGACGGGTTGCCATAATCATGTATCGTGTTGCTCTTGGTTACAGAGATTCCACTGCCCAATGAACAGGCTCGCCTTGATGTGATGAAGATTCACGCGGCGCCAATTGCTAAACACGGCGAGATTGGTACGTATCTCATTATAATCTAGTGTTTAGACTTTCTCCCTTTCTTATTCTTCTTCTTGTCTTGAATCGTTCCCCCTTAAATGCTTGCGACGCCTTCTTGATGACTTTCACGCGTCCGGATATTTACATAAGATGGTTACACACACGTGGGGGGCCCGAGTTATCTTCAGTACCGCCGGTATACATCTGCATCCGTCCCTGCGCCTTCACTTATGGTCGCTCACTGCCATTTACTGATAATGTCAACAGAAAGATTGCATGACCGCTTCGAGTTTTTCCGCGGACCTATTTTTTTGGTTTTAACTACCGAGGTATTTTGTTATTATTGGCTTCGTGTTCCAGTGCACCAGATTGAAATTTGGGTCGAGAAGATCTTCACGATTAGAATTGTATTTCTACTAGATGGACTAATATGTTTTAGTTTAGTGTATTGGATAGACCTGGAGTCACTTCAAAGAGAAGGCTTTTTTTAATTGTAGGCTCGTATAAAGAAATTATGGTTGTGATTTTTTGGGTAAAATAATTTCAAACTGAGATTATACGTACAGTGAATTTTTTTTGTTAATTCGCTTAATTATTAATTCACTTACATTTTTTTAAATTTATTTACTTTATTATTAATTTGTACCACGCATTTTTGGCGAAGTGACTATTATATTTCTATCTTTATTATTCGATTTACGAATTTCCGCTCAGGGAAACGTGGAATATCAGATTATTTAAATTGCAATATCATAGAATGGTCACTGAATTTTCATAATTAATGGGAAACTTTTAATTTATCATTAAAAACAGTATTTTGCGCTTTTCAATTGTATGCTCAAAATATATAATTTATAAATATATAATTTAAAAATATATACATAATATATATTTAACAAATATAACACAACTGCTACATGGTGTAGACTAATTGCTTACTTTGCTAAATCGAACTTATATTAACAGGTAATTTGATTTCATTCCGTATTTCCATATTTATTCATTTATTAACTTATCCAGAGAGAATTCTGAAGAACGTAATGAAATGTTTCTGGTAACTTACGCTGATAACTTCATAAATAGTTTACGACAAACTAAAATCTAATTCCCTTATTTTTTATGAAGTATAATTTAAATCCAATTATTGATAGTAATTACCATTCAGATATTTTTATTTCTTTGGGGAACATGTTTTCGTTGGAATGATTCATCCTGCTTGATGATGGATATTAATAATGTATATAATAATTGACACAAGCCTGATCTACTGGAATTTTCTGACTGACAAATTGGCACCGTATATCCGTCCTACTCTGCATTTACACATACTATAGGAGCTATATAGTATACTACTGTGTGCTTGGACAGAAATAAGTAAAGTTTTGACAGAATCTGTCGCCAACTCAACAGTCTATCCTCTGGGTTACTACTAGTAACTGATCCTTCATTGCATCATCGTCTATGGATATATTTATGTCAGTCAAGTATTAGACAGACCTCTCTCGTAGAAGGTTTCCTGTATACTTCCAAAAATTCACTTCGGACTTCTGATAAACTGACATACTGCGGAACCAACCCGAAATGTGCCCATGTCGTAGATCAATATTGATTTGAGAAAAGAAAACATTTCAGTATATCATTCTGGGATGTATAGACTACACTTATAACTATCAAAGGCGCACTCATGAAACACAATCACGGCCCACATTCTTTACTAACAAAATAGTGCCTTCAATTAACTATACACAAACCTGTAAATTAATTAATCATTTTAAGCGATGGATTTGTTTAGAAAACGCCCTATAGAAAAGGTCTCATAGAATCATTATACTATAGCCCTATTTGTTATACTATTAATTTTTGATCATATTATAATTCAACCATATCTTTAACATCAGTAACTGATTTGATGTTCTGCATATTTTTTCTTTTTAGTAATTATTGTATGAAAATGTATTTAATTATTTTGATACATTAATTTATATATGCATTTGTTTAATAAAAAGACACAAAATATAGGCCTAATGATAAATACCTACAATGAGATCACCAACTGTGCACAGTACCAACTGGTTCTGTAAAATTTAGATTTTTAGCTGTTGGAACATGTTTTGTTTGATTGTAAGAATCCTATTATAATTTGAATCATAGACTATATTATTATGAATAAAGAATCACCAAAATAATCGATTTAAAAATATTTATCTATTGAAACGACCAACTCATTTAAAAAATGGTCCTATTTTCTTCTCTAAAAGTTTTTTTAATTCTTCAATACTTCGTTATAAGACTATATTAATTTGAGGCAATATGAATACGACATAAATTTGATTTTTATTGCTAAGACTAAATTTTCTAATAATTTTTGTTCTATTAAAGTTCAGTAAATTACGAAGTTGCTTATATAAAAGTTTCACAACTAAATTTGTTTAAAGTTATTTAATTTATAATGTATGGCTATATAAAAATTACGTTTTATTAATCGTATATTTAAAAGATAACCAAAATACATTATTACGTAATCATTTGGAATGCAATATATAGAAATGCAATCAATAATTTATAAAATTTGCTGTCTATTCTAATACTTAAGTCATATTGAATGGTCGTAATAAAAGCAATCAACCAACGCTAAAAACACAATCTATCAATCAAACGGTGTCATTTCTGACGGGTTTTATGCCCTCTTCCTATACCTACATCAAAAGTGTTTGCAATTATGCTCGTGTTATTCGCCAGATCTTCGTTCAGGCAATGTTTTATTACTATATAATATGTATCAGAGTATTACAACATGATACACTATCAATAAAATGCTTGATTGTAGCTAATTTTTAACGGTTTACTTTTATCTGTCAAAATTTAACTAACTCGAAGGGTATAAGTTTAACAGTATATTATGTTTTTATGTTACAATACGTAATTAAAAATAGTTGATGTTGATATTTGTCTACAACGCTAAATATCTCAATTTAATTTTTTACCTGTTTTGTCTGATTTGTCTACTTTTTCTGCATTAACTCTATACTTTACATTTTAAAAGTGTTTTATTTTATCGAGAATATTGTTATCAATTTCTTCTATATGCAAAAAATGAAAAACATAATTGAATTCAAACTAACACTTATTTAACAATTATTGTTAATAAAACATTTTAATATTCTCTGATAATAGCTGTTATTGTTCACCCTCCTCAAGCATCCCCTTCTAATTTTTATTATTAACATATTACTATAATTATAAGTTTTTAAAATGATTATATTTTGTATATGTATAAAAATAATAATCGAAGTTTGCTTTTCTTCATAATAAATAATATAAAAGTGTTCTAACTACATTTTAATTATAAGTTATAAAAGAATAGATTCAAGCATTTATTTTATTTATTTTTAAATATTCTAAGCAATTTAACTGTATCTATAATGTTATGTTACATCTGCAATATATAATATAATGCATCAACAATTGTTATAACTGGTTACTAAATATGATTTTTTTAAATTTTCTTTACGTAATCATCATTCTAATTGTTTCTGTATTTTTTATATAAATAAGTGATATATAAATTTTATTTTATAAAATCTTGAAAATATTTTTTGAATGCGTTATAAAAATTATTATATTTTTTGTCTGATGATATAATTGTAACACTTTGTTACTGCAAAATATAAGTTTTGACGATTTGTTTAGATCTTCCATTTAATTTTTGTGTTAATATTGGTGTACCATAAATTCTATTTTTTTTACATTTCAGTAGTTTGAGGGAAGTACTTTTCTTGGAAGTAATAAAATATTATTGAAAGATTATTATTTATATAATAAAAAATAAATAAGTCCAATGGTTAAAACTTCAATTATACACTATATATTTCAGATAACTTCCTTGAACACTATAAAATTAATAAAAGCATTATAAATGTATTATAAATGCATTTCAAATATATGAAAATATTTTAAATTCAAACAAAATGATTATATATCATTTGTTGAAAAAATTTTAATTTATCAATCTTAAAAATCAATAGGCAATATAGATAAGTAGATCAATAGATAGATATTATACCTAAAAATGAATAATATTATACATAAAAATGAATAATATTATACATAAAATATCACTCCTATTTTTACATCAGGAACCAAACTACATGATAAATGAATATCCTCATGCTTACAGCCAGCTACATGCACAACCAAAAACTGTATCCTATCTAACGCATTTTGCAAAAAGAAAAACATTATATACTAATTAACTTGTTCTATTTGTAATGAAAAATATATCGGTGAAACCGAAAGAGAGCTACTTACTCGAATAAAGGAACAAAATACAGCTATTCACAAAGGGATTTCAAGATGTCAGCCATGGTAGAACATTATAATAAATGTCACAATACGCAACACATACCAATAATTGTTCCTTTTACTGCAAGAATTTTAGAATATGCTAAGGTTCACCCCGACAGACACATTAAAGAAGCTATCCACATCGGTGATGATATGCCAACAATTAATCGTGGATGGATATCTCTATGTTCTAAATTTGTATAGAAATAACATTATGCAAATTTATGTATAATATCTATCTATAGTTATCGACCTAGTTATCTATATTGCCTATTGATTTTCAAGATTAATAAATTCTTATTTTTCTAACAATTGATGTATAATCTTATTGTTTGAATTTTAACTATTTTCACATATTTGAAATATGAGTCCATAAATTTATAATGCTTAAATTATTAATTTTATAGTATTCAAGGAAGTTATCCGAAATATATATAAAATTGAAGTTTTAACAATCGGACTTACTTATTTTTTATTATATATTTAAGTTGGTTATATCGTTAATTGTTATTTTACCATATATATTAGAATATATATATACCAAATATACTATTCCATTCATATCATGATATATTGATATCATAAGATACAATTCAACTTTCCCACTATGTATGAACCCTTTGAGCCGGGTAGTCTCATTATGCCTCTATTATTCACCGATTCAGTTGTGACAGGCTTGATAATTTGTCAAACATAATATCTAATTTTTATGTGTTTTCCAAATAAAACGTACGAAAAGACGACACTTTGTTATGTACACGATTTTGAAGTTACAAAGCTACTAATCTTTAGCGTCTTGATTTTATTATACAATATGATCTCTATTTTTTTTACATCAACACTTTTTTTTCTTATAAAGAAAGGATGATCTTATGTAATAGCTTGCTTATATGATAAACCTGATTAAAGGATTCAATTTATTTTTGGTAAGTCTACTAATTAACCATCTTATCTGAGTCAGACACATCGCTACATTTTTTCTCAAGAAACTAATATAATAGCTACATTGTACTTCGATTAATTATCTATATTATATATATTATAATATTTGTATAATTAATATTAATTATAATAAATTATTATAATAATTAATAAATTATATTATTTATATAATAATTATATAAATAATATACATAGAGTATGTTATTGTATTGTAGCATTCAGGTAGATACATTTTCCCGAAAAAAGCGACACATACTATTATAGTGTGCTATGAATAAACACATAATTTATATTATATAACATATATATACAATAGTTATATTTTCTGAAGATGTTGAATACTGACAGGACAATAATGTGCAAATTATACATTTAGAAACGGTAAATCACCTTTAATTGTTTTTCTCTATATTATCTAGCATTTACACAGCATGCCTATCCGATATTGAGAACAGTTTTCAAAGACCACACTTAACGGATTGAAACGTGAATCTAGGAATCGTACTACTTTGATCTAATGTTGTGAAACATAAATGTGATGTAAATGTATATGTATGTTTACATTTTTAATGGTGAAATCGAAGAAGGCGTAAAAATACTGTCTTAAATATAGTGTACACGATATTTATAAGTTTAACAAATGTTTTCGTAATAAGTCTAAAATTAAAGTAATAGCACTTGATTTGTATATTTTATAGGTAATGAGAAAGTCACTCTATACCGATAAATGTTAATAAAATAATGTTAGCGTTCATTATGAAAGCTTGTAAAAGGTGTTTATCAAGCATTCTCTCTGTCAGTTTTGTCTTGTGGAAAATATTTTTTCAATTCAATTAATTTTTATTATATCTATAAACCGAATCAATATCGTGAGTACTATTTTGCAAATAAAAAATATGACTACGTTGATGGATTAATAGATAATGCAAAAGTACTCTTTGTTGTATTTATTGATATTAATATTGGGGACTTTTGTTACTTCCTTGAAGATTGTAGATATAATAATTACTTCATTTGCAATTTGATTTATAGCTTTTACGCTATACAATGATATAGCGGTCATGCCATTTCGTTGTGAAAAACATAAATTTAACAACTCTAAAAATAGGCTTTTTAAGAGGATTTGTGTCAGTGAATTGACAGCTAAAGTCCACGAAACTGGAGAGACGATTACGGTCAAAATTGCTTTATTCTGTGTAGGATTGTTGATCTTTCTTATAGAAATCTGAATTATAAAATATACTATTATTGGAATTTGATTTAAAATGTTATATATTTTCTTATATAATAGCCTAATTTAATAATATTGTCATTGAAAAACAATTTTTGTACAATTTTGAATTAGTTATAATAAATATTTTTAAAACATAATTATATTAAACTTAACATATTATGCAGCATACTTGTGCATATTTCATATTACCAATCATTGATTTGTGACACATTAGTAATCCATAATAGGTATTTTTAAATGGATTTAATATAAAACGATAGAGACAAACCGTAATGTGGATGGACTCTACAATGCAAAATAGTGGAGTTTGAGATTTGGGCAGTTTCACACTTTTTAGTATTTAACCCTTCACGGACCTTGGTGGGAAGAAAGAGTTTCACTCATCGATTCATCAGAGATATAATATCTATATTTTTTACTATAGTCACTGTGTACCTGTAAGATCGTATTATTATGGTCCACTAAAGTAGCATTTTCTGCTTATTTAATGGCTTATCTCCGAAGCTTACAGATATGGAATGCTAAATCATAATTATATGTATATCTACCATTTGTATTTCGTGTCAAAATCACTTTTCTTTCTTCAGTTTTTTAGTGTCAGCCGTATAACATCATAAAAAGGTCAATAAACACTGACCAAAACACTGATCAAAAACAGAAGAAGTTACATTTTATTGCAAAGAATATTTAGTTACAAAGAACATTTCATTCTTTTTTAAATTGGCTTTTTATGACGTTAAGGGGCCATCCATAAATATCGATACGCATTTTTTCATACTTTTCGACCCCCCTCCCCCCTTCGATACGCATGCAATCGTTTCTTAAATCGTTACCGATCGTTTCGACAGACCCCCCCTCCCCCCTT
>JAUZND010001866.1:0-13215 GCA_034780555.1 Coelogynopora nodosa
TGGTTCCTGGTTGGCGGCGCCGTTTCCGTCGAATCACGGAGCGGGAGCGAACGCTGGAATTGAGGACAAAATCGCCCAGAGGAGATCCAAAATCACACACCATCTCCAAGACCAGCTAGCGACCACAGCTCTCCCAGAAGTTTCCGTACATGCTCGTACAATTGTTTAAATACTCTGGCACCAAAAGGAAGTTCACTACTGCATTGTACATTCTCGTACAATCCTGAAATCGCAAAGTGACAACGAGTTCCGAGATCGCAACGAGACAACGAGCCGGAGTTGTAAGAACATTAAATAAATTAAATTATCTTCGTAGTAGAATTAAGTAACACTAATTATACCGAAAGGCATTTTCCCAAATTACGGCAATCACTTATCAAGGATCCTTTTTATCTCTTATCTTACTAGCCAAGCGTATTGTTGTATCGTCTAGAATTGTAATTTAATAAGGTGGTAGTAACCTTTCTTAATATAATTCCTCATATAATCACTCATTACATATCTTGATTTGTTTTACTTGTGTTTTGATGGTTCATTTATTTTACACTAAATATCTTAAATTAAACCGTAAATATAAAAATATTATAATTATATGTTATGGTACAGAATAAAATTGGTTTCTTCTCATTTATTAGTTTTTCGTAGATTAATGAAAAACAAATTTATACATGAAAATGTGACATTAAAATCAAAAAGCATCTATTTCTTCAAATAATTTGATATGTATCTTTTAAATTCTAAATTATTTGTAACATTCATTTATCTAAATGACATAAAAAGTAGCTGTTTACTTTTTGTAAATGACACATTTCCATATATCTGCACTGCAAGTGTAATTAATTAATGTATGTAGCGAATAGCATACGCCAATAGTCTACCAGAAGAATGGGTATAATTTAAAAAACTATAGTGATTCATAGGTAATAAACGAATCTATCAAAATATAAATATTCAAACATCTTTTATCATTCAAACAATTTATTTGGAAATTCAATTTTAGAGTACGAAACCGCTTACTTATATATATATTAAAAACCAATCATCTTTAAAAAAATGTGTAGGGCCTCATTCATTTAGTTATAAACAAGACCATTGCAAAAATTATTGATATATTTAAAGTCTATAGGTAGTTATAGCCAAAATGTTAACGAAACACCTTTCTTTGGAACTCTTCCTTACATCAGGAGAGTCCATCAGAAATAATCAGCTAAAATTTATATCACTAACTACTTATTACAATTTCATACTAAGTTTTAAATTTAGTTTAAAAAATTGAAATCTGCTTTTCTTTAGTAAAAACAGTTATGTGACTAATTTCACACAAAGTTGTTACTAAATAGTTTCATTATCTGGAAAAATATGGTATGCATATCTAAGTGTGCAAACTATAATTTTTTGTTCATATCTTTTTGATTCAAATATTATTACCATCACGGTTGAAATTACTACATACAAACATGCAAAACTGCTTCATTCATGTAGGGAAAGTATTAAAATCGTTGCGGGAAGAGGGTGCGGTTATACCACCGGGAAATTAAACACAAAAACTAAATTTTCGTTTCATGGGGAAATAAAATTAAAAATGGAGAATTAGCGGCTCATGTCATCATAATTGGAGTTAAACTGCAAGCGACTTCAAAACATAAACAACTTATCAAAAATAATGTCAATATATTTGAAAAAAGACAAAGTATGTACATGTAAGTCAATATAATGTATGTACAATACGTAAAAATGTGAAATAAAAATGAATTACACCCAGTGTTGTTTTAATGTGAAAACAACTGAAAGATTACTGTTTTTGGGAGAAAACGGTATTGGATTTAATTAATGTTGTACACAAATTACATTAAAATAAAGTAAAATAAGTTCGACACATATTTTTTGAAAATGACTAAAATAACCTCATTTATACCTATGATTTTTTTTTAATAAATTTGACAAACTTCATGTACATTTATTTATTTTTAGTAAACTATTTTATATCTGATAGATCTCAAGAACTTAAACATATATACATTGTTTACATATATTTGTAACCGATGTGGAGTTTCATAAAAAATCCACTAAAATTTAGTCAATAACAAATTTTTCAATAACAATAACAACATCTATAATTATTTAGATAAATTTAAACATGTTTTATTATCTAGATCCATCCTTTATACTAACAAACATTACTAAAATGTTCATAAAGTTTGTAAGTTCACAGGGTTCGTAGTATAGGAAAACTAAAGTCAAATTTTTGATTTTTTAAGGCTAGATAATCCTAAATCTGTTAGACAAAATTTGGTCATAATTTGGAACTTTGTAAAAAAAATCGCAACGTTTTATTCATGAGAACACATGAGATCTGAAAAGTTAAAATTATGTTTTTAAATAGAACCAGGGGTATATAATAGTCACATTTAGTACATGTGAACATGTTTTTATACTTTTGATCTCTAAACATGTCCGACCATACAATACAATGAAATTTCTTTACTGTTCAAATTTTATAAAAGCAGTTCACAAGACAGGCCCTAAAATGTTAGTTGCCCCACACACCAGAACTAAAGCTTCAAGGAAAACTTCGCCAATCCAAGCTGAGTGCAAAATGTCAGCATAGACTCCTCAAAGTCCTGCGTTCCACAGATTATAACCGCCTCCCTTCCTTCCAACCCATATTTTGTTATCTCTTCAGCGATCGCAGTCATGGAAATTCGCCCCTCAAAAATCTCCTCGCCCCAGGTGACCTCGTGAACACCAGACATCGGTGATCTCGTGGCGCTTGTTGACAGCGGGTCTCCCCGGGAGAGAAAATGTCTAACTGAGAAGTTCCAATACCTCGTGAGATCGAGCAGTTCCCGGCGGAAAAGGATGTCACTGCGAGTCTTGTTGGCAAGCAGGAGACGAATGCGGGTGTCGTCGGGTTCCTGACTGGTGTCTGACGGAGTTAGTATGAGGGAGGCTAACTGAATCATCGGCAAGAGACCGGTGCCAGCGGCTAGGAGGAGGAGACCATCGTATCTGGAGGAACAAGGAAATAAACCATAAGATGGACCTTTTTTTCAAAGTCAGAAAACTGTCGCAGTAATATTTGTATTAGTTACTCTTTTTTCTAAGAATAAATAGGTAACTGCTTAGCTTAAATAAATATAATGTATCAATGAACAGGCTGACAACATCGCATTGTTCCTTCGGAAAGATAATCCCTTCAAATATGTTCTCTATTATTTCTCAAAATCGGTGAGCCGATTTATTCAAAGGATTAATACTCGTCTTGTGTTTTTGAAAAATGTGTTTGTTAACTTGATGATTTTTTAAGAATTACAAGTTAATAATTAAGTATTTTTGCTTATCAATAACATGATACGTTATAATATATTATAATTTATGATGAGTAATATCATGTAACATTATTTTAAAAGTATCGATAAAATTTTTAATAAAAAGAGCAACGCACTAATAACAGAGTATAACGTTCAGAAAATATCTCAATATCTGCTTACGTGTTAATCTATAAAGAAATTCAACAGATCTAACTATTAAAGCTTACTTGTATTTCTGGTATTGAAAGTCCGATTGAATTGGTCCCATAATTTCTATACAACTTCCAACAACCAGTGAGCTTATTAACTTGGAAAATCTACCATCTGGATAGATTTTAATAACCAATTGAAGTTGAAAACTGTCAGATTTTGAATTGATTTGTATAATTGAAGAGGACATGGGAGTGAAACTTCGGTTCGTAAAAGTTTCACTTTGTGAGCAAAATAAACGAAGAACAACGTGCCAGATACATGGTGGTGTACTGTAATTCAACACATTGTTCATTGGCAAATCTATCTCAAATAGCTTAGTGTCATGTGTTATGGACTGAATAGATTTAATTTTGAATTGTCTGAATTCGATGAGAGATAACAGAAAGCTGTTTTCTCCTTCATACGATGTAGACTGAGAGAAACCATTTTGCTCCAGTTTATGGCATTTATTTTTCCAGGAAGATAGCTGTATTTCATAGAGATCGAAAACACAGACGGAACAACCTCCGCCACAACACTCGGCATCTGCCGGTTTAACTGGAGTTTGAGGAAGACCTGCTGGTGTAGTTATGGATGGCGTACCACCGTCCATAGATATCGCTAATTATCACCATAGATATCGCCAGAGTAATATCTGCAAAGAATAAATAAATAAATATTAAAAAACCATCAGACCAAAATATTAGGAAGTATTAATTATAGCTGAAAATATTGAATCGAAATATGAATATTATATATTGTTCATGAATATATTGAACCAGTGGTAATATACTAATTGTGGTAATAACTAAAGAAAAATTGGTAAATATTTAAATCAATCTTTCTGAATTGATCCGGACAAAATCAGTAAATCGATTTTTAAGTATTAACGAAGAAGTAAACATTTTTTAATACTAAAAAGGTGCCCCGTTCGTTTTAAAATTACAAGGCAAAACTACTTTATCGTTATTTAATAACTAACATACCAGAATTATAGTTTTTTTTAAATTATAAATATTTAAATTTTATTATTTCATTTAAAAATTATCTACATTAAATATATTAAATGAAGAATGAAAATGTAAATGAAAAATTAAATACACTTGACCGGCTTTTGAACATAGAACTAGAAGGTGGAGAAGGGTGAAAATAAACGTACGCAGGAATTACGCATCATAATTACATTTAAATAAAAAATACAATATTTTGAAGAACAAGTTATGTCAGCACTTAAATGCAATTAATATGAATGAAAATTTGACTTTAAATGGTTTGTTAAATTGACCTTATTGATTTCATGACATATACCTAAGTGAAATTCGAATTGAAATTAGACTAAACAAATAATCAGACAGTTAATCATTACAACATACAGCGCAAATAAATTAAATATTTTATAAAGATAATAAGCATTTAATCAAACAAATCTTTGAAATTAAGATTTCCCAAAAATAATTTTGCATAAATCGATTGATATATTTTACTGAGATGTACTGTAAATATTTATGATTAGTTTCCTTTAAAAAGGTTTAAATTATATATATTGGACAATTGTGCTAATTATTATAAAATAAAAGAATGACGAAATTTATATTATCAAAAATTTATAGTAAAGTAAACTGCATCATTAAAAGCACTAATAAAATGATTTGCACTGCCATATTGAGTATGCCAAATTGATAGTCATTTGCTGATATAACGTCCTTCAATTGAGGTATTATTTTAAAATAGTCAGCCGCGCGAGGTAGGGTTCCCTTATACCCTAATTACAGTTTTATAAAACAAAAAACCTGCTCTAACAAAACAGGTTATAATTATACTAACGCTAATTATCGGAAGTTTATTCTATATGTTTAAATTAACCCTCAGGAGACTAAGGGAGGTAATCTCCCTAAGCATGTTTAATGGTCGAAAATGACAATACTGTATAATCAAAAATTAAACTTATAAGAGACGTATACAATATCGTCATAAACTGACTTATACTTCAATATAATTTTTTTTAAATATGGAAAACCTACGCCTATTAATGCCAAATGCAACTTAACTATTTTTACAAAAATTAAAATAATTTAAACCTGTCTAAATTACAACTTAATTTTGTTGGTAATTCAGTAAATGACACCAGAAAACATGTACAGTATAATCCGGTTATAACAAGATTGAATGGACTGTAAACATTTGTTTGTTATATCCGAGGTAATGTTAAGTACTACATACTACATATTAATGTAATTAACATACGTAGCAATAAAAAACGACAAGTATGTTGTTCCATAATTATTATTATTATCCAAAAATATAAAACTACATAATATTGTATATGTGTGTGTGTATATAAAAAATGTAACAAAATTACTAAAACTCTCCATATATGGTCAGATGAGTGTAGTGTCAAAATAGGATCACTGAGATGGATTAAAGAAGTCATTTTTAATGTTTACTTGTTATAATAGTTGTAATTATGTGTAGGGACCTAAAAATGTAGTGTATTTACATACACGTTTTGCAGGGACCAGACAAGTGGCTTGCTATAAGGGAGTTCTTGATATAAGCGTGCTTGTAATAACCGGATTATACTGTACCCGAAAAGTTACTTTTTAGTGCGATTTGTCAAACATAATTATTAATTTACAATATAAAATAAACTATTCATTGATATTTCTATGAAAAATAACAAAAAAATAAGACTATTTTTAATATTGATTTATTCAAATTTAACTAATATATACCTATATATAACAATATACACATAACTGTACATTACAGATTTCAATGTTATACTTTACAATGAGGAAGGTACACAAAGCAAATCAACTACCAGATGGTCAATATGAGGGGCATATGACTTGACATGCTCAATGTGCCTAACAGTAACATTCCATGCGACACCATCCCCAGTCTCATTGAGAAGTTCAAATATTTCTCTGCCGACCTCAGCAGCCCAGTCACTCCATGCAGGTCTACACACACACTTGCTGCATGTTACAGCAGACAACGTACTGAAGTTAAAGTCTTCTCTATCTCTTGATTTACTTTTATCGGTTACATTTCCATGCACATGAAGCCAGCCTTCTGAAGCTCGTTTTAAGGCTCTACAAGCGACAGACCACCCATCGTGAGAGCTCGGAATGAGACCCAAGTTGACCCTATTAGCCACTCCGGATGGACAAGTCATACGATTATCACCTTCTAGGATTGTGCACCGTTCAGGGCTGATGTGATTCTCAACCAAATTGCGACGCAAAAAGGCAACAGCAGTTGAGTTCCACTCGCAAGCGATTACGTGCGATGCCTTAGCCTTCACCAAGTATGGGAGAGTGAAGTAGCCAATGCCGGCATAGAGATCAACAACCGTCTCTCCAGAGCAAGGTAGCCGGGCTATGCGAGCCTTTTCAGTGGTATTGCCCTGGCTGAACATGCTTTTTGTACAATCCCAAGTGTAGACGATACCCTGCTCAAGATGACGAATAACAGTTCCCAGCTCAAGACCAAATTTTATATCAATTTTTGGAGTACGAAAATTATCCGACTCAATTCTACCTGCCACGGCAACACGTTTTCCACGTAGTCCTGTAGCAACCGCAGACCAGAAGTAATCATTGTCATCAAATTGTCTCCAAAAAGGAAGGCGAAATCCAGACGTAATTAACACAAAATCGTCAAATTTTTGCCATTTCCTAGGAATGTCAGCCAGTATATCATCTTCTAGTGATGTGTAACCAGCATTGCTACAGAAAGAAATTAATTCATTGCTCAGAAATTCTCGTGGAGT
Source organism: Coelogynopora nodosa (assembly GCA_034780555.1). Lineage (NCBI taxonomy): Eukaryota > Metazoa > Platyhelminthes > Proseriata > Coelogynoporidae > Coelogynopora > Coelogynopora nodosa. The sequence continues at coordinate 7,279 of JAUZND010001866.1, forward strand.
AAGCGGTTTCGGTTTCATTTAAATTGATTAAAAGAGGAAAATCTGAAAAGAAACAACAATAAAATTATTTCTTTCTTTAACCAAATTTATACGGAGCATTAAGTTACTAACACAACATTTTTCAAAATTCAGGTGCTGTAAACCTAGAAATCAATGCAACCCAAATAAGTAATTTACGACACCCACATAAGCATAATACGATGTAAGGCAAAAACAAAACCTTAGTTATTATTATATATTATCCCCATATATGTCTGCTACTACCTGCAGCTATTTTTAAGGGTGACCGAGTGACCCACAAAATATGAAAACACAATAATGAGTAAAACTAAGGCACAACTGAGAATAAAGAGATGCATATTCTGAAAACAAAGCTTCTTGAGTTGCAAGTATCTCGTAATAGGTTTAAAAGAAAATAAGAACAAGCATCCGAAAACATTTTTCAAAAAACAACAGAAGACAACCATATCTTAAAGCGAAATGTATGGAGGTTAAAAAAGCAAGTAAATGTCTTGAATAAATCTGTAGAAATCGTGCCTGGTACCTCTGGAAATTCTTCAACTAAACATATCTCCAAACAAAATAGTTCGATTGACAAGCGAATAAAGAAATTTGATCGATGTATTAAAGCTAAAAAAAAAATGTTTAATCAAATGTTCAAAAAGACGATTATTAGTTAGTGGAGCCAGAGTCAGTGGTCTTGAAATTTTTTGTGCAACCTGCTAATAGCTCTTGCATCCTAAGTAAAAGAGATTCATTAAAAGATCGGGGAAAAACTCAAATTCATATATTGTACTTAAAGATTATATGGGAAATCTTCACAATAAATATTTATCAGAAAAGCTAGGTTTACGATGTATAGTCTAGCTTCTTTTTGCAGATTTCACGCTCTTTTTATTCGTGCCCTGAGATACAAATATTCGAAAGTAGATCAAGTTAGTAACATAGCAAGAAACAAAAAAAAATATTCTATTTTTAAGCTGGGTGTCATTAAATTTAAACAGTACGTTCATTGAAATAGTATTCAGTACGAACAAATTATATGGCCGATGATGAAGTAACGATCCAAATGGATTTTTCTCAAAAGTATTGCTGTGGATATAATGAGGAAATCCAGAGTGCTTATTTTTGTTAAAAAAGAAGTCACTTTACATCCCATTGTTTTAAATTATAAACAAGATAATGAGTTACAGCATAAAAGCTACGTCGTAATATCTGATGACTTAGGTCACAACACATTTTTCATATTTGCATTTATTCTGAAAATTACCAAATAATAAAAGGTTTACTTCTAAACGTTCGAATTTTCCACTATTTTTACCAATAGTCCTACACCACAATAATATATAAACACAAAAATTATAAACTTGGCGGAAAAGGTCCCTGCGGTGGTGTTGAAGGTACGATAAAACGTCTGACAGACAAAGATGACATTCAACATAACAAATTCTTATCTCTTTTTTTCTTGGGCTTGTATCCTTCAATCCAAAATGAAGATGATGTGAGTTCTAAAGGCTTATATTATATTATTTCCGCTCATGAAGAAACGAACACCTAACAACTCCATCCAATTAGTGGGCGTATGCACATTTATTCTGTCATTTATCACTGTGGTTTTATCTACACAATAGACATTTCATGCTTCCAAGCCTGCTGTAAAAATGGAGAAAGTGAACCAACATGTAATGGATGGAAGAGACAGGATGGTGGTAAGGTGAACAACAGTTTCCCAAATCTTCAGCTGATGCTTCGACCAATTGACTGCTCAGTCCAAGGAACTGATGGCCAAATACAATATCTTAGATTGGGTAATTGTTCAATATAACTCTAGACAATATCCAGGTCAGATTATAGATATTGGTCAAACAGAAGTCTGCGTGAACTGTTTAAAGAATAAAGGCGGAATGCGTTTCAGATGGCTGAATAAAGAAGAAAATATGTTCTATTTGTTTTCGGATATTATATGCCAAATACCTCCTCCAACTTCGCGGAAACAGTTTACAATCAACATTATGTAGGATATATTATAGATATTTTTCACTATTCTATGTTACGCCCACTATAATTCTATTATTACATAGTTGACATTTTAAAGTTATTTATAATAATTAAAATTTTATTTAAGAATGTGTTTGCTCTTTGTATTAAATTTTATTACATATTATGTTCCAGTTTCATGCAACTTTTTCTACTCGTAACCGTTTGATCAACATTTTCCTTCCATTTGAGGCAAATAATATATTTTATTACTAATTGTTCAGTATAATATTATTTTATTATTATGTAATAATAAGATATTTTCGAATTTTGATTATCAAATAACTTCATTTAACTCAATAAATTTTCATTATATAAATATATTTATGGTGTCATTTTTCAATATATTATAACTATTTTTATAATTGAGATAAAAATATTAATTTTGGACGGAATTTTTTTAATTTAATATTTTTAGAAAAATACTTTCATATCATGCAATCACATAAAATATTCATAACAATCAAATGTATATAATACATTTTTTTATTTTATAAAATTATTATTTTAGAATACAACAAATGTACTACATCCATCAACATTTCAAAATTAAAAATAAAATCGTAATTTTCTAAATCAACTAATTCATATAAAATATTTTTCAATATGTTTATATCTCACTGTACAAACAATTCCACACATAAATGTAATATAAAATGTGAGATACGCAATCATTATAAAGTATTATGTTTCTATATAGTGGGCGTAACATAGAGTTCTGTCATGGTATATAACAATCATATGTTCCATATTTCTTGCGATAAAGTTTCTTCGAAAACAAAATATAAAAAATTAAATGTCAATATGTTTTTTGTGAAAAAATACAACATAATACAACAAAATACAACATCAACATTTATGATCACGTTTTTATTTAATATTTCGCAATTTCCTGAGAATGCCCCTACTACTCTATCATGTTTTACTTCTTTACAATCAGTTCATTGATTATCCATTACAGAAAAAAAGTATCTAGTTTAGAATAAATAATATTATTATACAAGTAGAATTCTCAATACGGTGTTACAATAATATATAGATGAATTTTGATAAACATGCATAGTAATCGACAGGTAAATCCATCTGCAGACCGGTTTCTGGGTATTTGCCCTGGTAATATGAGCCCTTAACCGCACTTGTGCATTTGCGCACCTGCGGTGAAAGGCTCATAATACAAGTTAGATACGTTAGTTGACAGGCGAGGATGTGGCCTATAGTGTTAGGTGGGTTTGCTCACAGATTTCTGGGTTGCATGTTCGATTCCTACTGATAAGGGTTAAATACCCCGAAACCGGTCTGCAAATGGATTTACCTTTCGATTATTGTGTCTATCAAAATTCATCTAATATTATTATATTTTTTATTACTATGAGGCACATTTTAATTTTTAAATCGTTCGGACTTTACAAAATACTTTACGTCGTAATCATTACACAAACATAATCAAATAGGTGTAAAATTTGTTTAGAACTCAAACTTTTCGAATAACTCCACTTCATGTGTCTTGAACATGATATTTTCAATAAAATGAATCTAATAGTTATAATATACTTTATAATTTTGTAAAAATTGTATTCGCTTTGAAGACTTAGCCAATAGTCAACCATAAATTTCCACAGTTGTTCAACAAAGGCAACAATATATATTAATATACCTTATTGGTCCCGAAACAATGTGCGTAGCACCCAACCAGTTGCCGATTTGGTCCTCTGGGAAGCCCAAGAGCGAGATTAGATCAATTGAAGGTATATCATTAGATCAATCAAGGTAAATCTGCCTGAATTGGACCTAACCGACACCATGAGGACAGCTAAATATAGAAAAGCAAGACGAAAAGTTTGTTCAGTTCGCATCTATATCTAACTATTTGACCATTCTGACGTTTAACTATTGATTCGTTTTTTAAACGGTTTCAAACTATATTGTTCAATTCGAACATACTCCTATAACCAAGTTATGTCATACAGAATGCTAATCCACCTGCCAACGGAGTTAATGATTTAGTAAATGGTATTGTTCTAAATATTGTTAGACAATCATAACATATTTATTTTTTAACTGTTTTCTAACAGCCTATCGAAACAATTTTTTTTAAATGTCTGGGGTCTGGAGTGAAGCACTAGAAACATAACCAGAAATTGATGAAAACGGCACATTTACACAAGACTTACTAAGATTTATGGACTTTTCACCACATTTCCAGGACTACTGCGGATTGAGAGATATGTAATATATAACAAATTCGTTTAAAAATTCAGGATCACTGATTTATATACTGAAATCTCATGGTGGACAATAGTGTACATTAGATTATTATAGTCTGTCTTTTACTGGTAACAACAATAGTATGTAAAAACAACAGTGGGTGCAAAAGAAAAGGATGAGAGAATACGGAATAGAAAGAATGTCAGATATGTACTAGAAACCTCTGTAACTATTGTATATCTTATTTTAAAAAACGTAAAAAATTAGGACTGTCATTCTGCCTTTTTCTTCCTTCAATAATAAAAACTATTATTTATCATAGAGATCGAACTATTGTTCAGGGCTTTATAAGTAATGTGAAGTAGATCCCATTTTTATGATATTTATGTGGTTAGTTATACCGCATCATTGTAGTTCGTATTTCAAAAAATGTCATGGTTTGCACCGACAACAGTACATAACACCCTCCAAAACCGGTTTCCTGTACATATATAAAATAAAATTGCAACAATGAAAACATACAACAGACCAAGAGGTAAGAATGGGGAAATAATAGGTAGTATAATCGTTTTGTTAATCCTCTTAATTGGTAAATTAACCAAGAATAAGAATTATATGATTGAATGAAATGCACATTGAAATGAAACAGAATGAACGAAATGCGCGGAGCGCAAAAATTGTTCACTCTAAATTAAATAATTGGAAACAAATGAATGGATTTATATGTTCCCAAAAATAATATTTTCAAAGATGTTGATATATTTCACATATTTACATTTGCACTATGTCAGACAATTATCTATCAATGCAGCAAGCACACATAGGATATCCTTGCATAGTGAGGATGAAGTGCCAGCTACGACTGACATACTGGAATACATGAAATAACAGAAGTCGAAGAACATGTGAATTTTTTTATCTTGTCAAGATAGTAACAAGTCTCACATTCCTGCTACCAGAATACCAGTACCAGACCAAACTTTAGAGTAAATTCGCATTTAATATATTTGGTCCCTTTGCGTTCGCACCTCACAACAAGCGATTCATCACAGTATCTATTGACTACGTTAAAAAGTTTCCTATAGTACTATTATCAATTATGTGATTTCAATTAATGTCGCACAGGAAATCCAGACGTCATCGTAACCAACAATGGAAAATAATTCGTCTCTGAACAGTTAACAGTTTTTTGAAATCACAAAACATTGTTCCACAACATGTTCATTATGAATTAATTTTTATGAAAATTAGTTCAATAATTAAAAAGTTAGGAGACTACATCCTTATTAAAACATGTGTACATAGTAAAATATAATAGTAAATATAGTAATATATAATAATAGTAATATAATAGTGAAATAACCTTTGTAAAAGATATGAGTCAGTGCCAATTTTTGGAACATCGGTTGAAATTCGACAGGTAAAAAAATAAGTTTCTATTTATTTAATAAATATACAATTTATAGTCCCTTTTGTTTTAGCCAATAACTTTTGATGTTTACAACTTATGACAACCAAACTTGGTATGATAACTCATCAACATTAGAAAAATAGTTTATACTACTTTAAAAAAATTGTGAGTAGTATAACATTTTCCAACTTTCATTTTGATTTTTACCATTGCGATGTATTATAGTCATTTATTGCACGATCTGGGGCATTTCAATGAGGAGTCTGACTAAGTCTAGTTCACTG
>JAUZND010001867.1:0-13215 GCA_034780555.1 Coelogynopora nodosa
AACGGTTCACTGCCAATTAAACATTTACTACTAAAATTATTACATTTTCAAGAATTAAAAATAAAAGTTACATATATGTTTAAATATTCCATACCCTTACATGGACAGTCAAGTATTATTTTATTATCTAATTATTTTAATTGGAATAGGACATGTTTTACTTAAACTTCCATCCTTGGATGTGTTTTACCTACTAGGCATCCTAGGACACTGGTATCGGATAGGATGGGATGCCTTTTTCCACCACCTCATATCATCAGGTTTCATCCCAGACATTATAGACATAAGGATTAATGTTTTGTTTAGTGGTATAAAATAAAATAATATTTTTTTGCTGTTATTTACATATCAAACAGATTTCTAATAGTACTAATAAAATTAATATATTTTTATTTATGTATTTGTCATTGTGACTCCTGCTACCAGCCTTTCTCAATCAAGGACTTATATGTTTTCAGTGAATTTTCTTCTTGTGATCACTTAGCAGTATCCTCCTTAATTTACCCTTGTAATGTTATTATATGCATTCTTTCATTATATTATATAATATACAGTAAAATTATTGCTATGGTAAAATAAATATAAATACATTGATATTGTTTTTATATGTAAATAACAGCAAAAACAGTACATTAACTGTCATCAGCATCAGCCTAGCTTATTCAGAATTAGCATACTATCAGTCATTGTGTCCCAATCAGCATCAGGTTTTATGGAATCAGTATTAGATTTTATTTTAATTTGTATTAGTATTAGGTTTTATATATAACTGAAAATGTCTAAATATAAAATATCCTCAAAAATACTCATATTTCATGTCAAGAACAAATTTAAACTACAAAAAAAAAACTGTCTTTATGAGTTCACATCTCTGCAATGTTAAGATTGATTTCATTGGTTAATGTGACACATTTATCAGGGAATTTCATATAAGCAATGCAAAAATATTAGAACTAATATTTTTATCCATGGATGAACTAATTTACAGATAAATTTTATCCACTAATAAATTTATGAATGCAGATTATGTTACTGATTATTTTATGAGTGAATAAATATCTGTGGATATTTGTTTTGTGTTACAGGCCCCAGGTGGCAGGCTATTTGAATAATGAAAAATTTAGATTAACCTTTTAAACCTGGATATCTCAACAATTAATATCTATATATAGGATATTGTATATTATTTATTTTTATTGTCATATGGTTAATTAATGCAATGGTGTTTAAATTTATATTATAAGGCAATATTCTTTTTAATTTAAATTTAATTTCTGTTCTGTTTAAACAAAATATTTATGAATAAATATAATTATGATTTGCAATTGGCCTGAATAAAATCTGAGGCAAATGTAACTACATTGATACTTATATGCTATACATATCCAATAATTGTAAGGTGGTTATGTAGATGTTTGAGATCAAAAAATAGATAAGTTATTAAGATAAGAGATAACATGACATTGAATAATTGGGGGGCTTACAGATTAGAAAGATAATATTAGAGTCCAAATAGGGTATAGGCCTACAGTGATAGTGCACTATTGTATTATGGTGCACATCTTATAGTGCATTATTATATAGGTATATATAAGGGTCTTATCATGACCAAATGGCCAACTCTAATTGCCCCAAAATTATTGCAACTGTCCCACTTTTAGAGGCAACTGTCCCACTTTTTTTCTGCATCTCCAGATCATCCTGGCTTGTGCTTATCAATTTACTTCCAAACTTGGCACTAACTGTTGTCATTTCTTTTGTATTATTGCATGCTTGTGAAAGGCATAAGTTATGTAAAGTTATTAAAAAAAACATCCATTTTATCTAGTGTGTTTTTCTACCTAAAAGCGCAACAATAAATAAACAAAAGGCGCAGGGGGCAGGGGGCCCCTTGCCCCCCCCTGGATCCGCCTCTGTAAAGTATATCAATATGCATTAATATTTTTTAAATTTTACATTTTAGTATGTAAATTGACAAATAGAATAAAATTTGAAAACATTTAAAATGTATTCATAAATTTATCGAAAACGAATATATGAAACGAGCTTTATGAAATTAATTATTCTTAAACTTGAAATCTTTCTTGCTAAACCGAAAGCTCTTTTACTTATCCCTGATATCAAATATAAAACTATATAATTAAAAACAGTGTTTCAAATGGTATATTTTTAAATGGTGTATTTTTATGTTGTTGGATCAAAAAGTGAACTTTCTAATATGTTTACTAATAATTTGACATTAACTCGTATATATTTTTATAATACATATAATATAACGTGTATAAAGTTCTACTGTCTAATTTGAAAAAAATACTGATCTCGGACTGAAAATATAATTAAAAAATTATAAATAACAATATTATACATATTATAGCAGTTAAGATTGAAGAGTTTATGCAAATTTGAAGTTAATATTTGTTGCATTTATTATTGCTTTAATTTAAATTAATTTAAAACATCAAATACCATATATTATTGTATATAAATATTAAAATATAAGCATTTTTACAGAATGCGATAATTTTTAAACCTAGCGATATTTCTAGTCCTTCAGATATACCTACTTATTCATTAAAATATGTCAAAATTGATAATTCGAAGACAATTATTTTAAAATGAACCTTGTTTGACAGCTGTTGTACAAGTGCACCAGTATCTGTCAATAATTGTGCATAGCTATAATACATATAGGCAAAAAATTACAGTGCACGTGTGTTATGCTAAATATTAGAGGATATTTGACGGCAAGATTAATATTACTTCCTTATAGAAAAGGGAAATGGTAATGTCGTTTTTTAAGCACAAAAAATATACATTTATAAAAGTTATCTTATTTTTTTTGAAAATTAATTAATTCCAGCCCGCTATAATTTTTATATATTAAAAAAAGTAATCTTTAAAAAAATTAGGGAGTAGGCCTAATTTAAAATCTAAAGCATGCAATAGAAGCTTATTAGTAATATTATAGTTTTATCAACTTGATATGTTAATATCTATCCAGCCTATACAGTTGATACATTCACATATAGGTGCTGGATATAGAGGTGTATGTAGGGGTATAAAGGTGTAAATTGGGTTGTGACTTAAATATAGAGGAATAAAAAACTTATTTTCAATGTCAGCAATAAAGCAAGTAGCTAAGATAAACAAACAATGGGAATATAAAGAACGCAAAATATTCCAAAAATTTATTAATATATATATTATTATACAATGATATAATTAATTTTAGTAAGTGTATGTATGAAGTATTTTTTAAAACCATATTGCACATTTCTTGTTTAATAAATATTATATAATTAATATCCACCAATTATAAAATACCAAATAATTACGATAATACTACAACAAGTTAAATAATGAATAAATGCTAGTTAAAATTCATTTGTATATTTCAAAATTATTCAAAATATGTTCGCATATCGACCATTTCTATCGACCTTACCAAAATCCATTAAATTTGTTTTTCTTAGCTAATTTGAAAATTAGTCCTTCAAATGTATCTTGTTTGATTATCTTAGATATTTTTGCATTAACGACCTTGAAAAATATGTTAATTTCCTCCGGATTTAAGACACCAACGGTAAATTACCCTCTACATAGGCTATAGTACTCTTAATAGTTTCCTCTGCATATATGTGTAATTTTATAGCTTCTTGCATGTACTACATTATATGTCTTATAATTAATTATTATTTCAGTCTAAACTATTAAAATTAAAGGAAATTTTATGACCATTTAAAATGTTAAAAAAAGATTGAGTGGATTCTGACATATCATTTTTAATATAGACAATTTTATTTCAGTTATAATTACAAAGATTAATCTTTTGGAATCATATAAAAAATTGAATAAAGTATTTTGAACAATATTTTTTATAAATGCTGAAGAAATAATCAATATGGTAATTAATCATTTTTTAATTATAGTTTCAAAATTAAACAAAGTTTTATTGCAAATTATTACTACAGTATAAACTCACCCGTCTGCGGTAATTGAATTGTACAGGCAAACACCACAATCATCCCCAGGAACAGAGTGTCCGGATTTAATTTCACAGTTGACATATCGATCTGTGTCTTTTTTAACAAGAAGTAATAGCGCATTAAAATATTAACAATATTTCCAAAGAATTGTGCCAAGTCTGAGTGAGATGCGTCGAAGAACAAATGGAGAATAGGAGATATACTCTAACGTAGATGACCTTTGCCTCTCTCTATATGTGCTAGAATTGCATCAATGACTCGCCGTATCTTGTCGGTTAGTCAGCTCGTTGACGTAACCCAGTAATAGAGATGAAACCCTCCACACCCTATTTGAACAGCTGACACTAATTACAGTCTCGGGTGATTCGATTGGTTTACTGTTCTACTGCTGTGATTGGTTCAACTATTTGTTAGGTGTAGTTTTGTGCTGTTATGTAATATGGCTGTCATAAAATATGCATTTTGTAGGCAAATTTCATTTGTCAGAATAAATGGTTGAGGTATAGCCGTTTTGAAGAAATTATATAAATATATTATATAATATAGGAGATAGGGTTTTGCATAAATATATAACATATTCAATGCCAGCGTATTATTAAAAGTCTATGATGAATGAATGCATTGCCTATATACTCATATAATGCAAATTAAGGCGTAATATTGACAAAAGAACCTACTTCATGATTTGACGTTGAATTTCCTGCTGCAGGTAACCGTATTATTTGCAAAACAGAGTCACCCATAAACAAAGATGAATGGCTGACATTAAAATTCTTACACTTTGTGGAATAATTAACCTGAGTACTTATATTTTAATGTGAATATGCATTCAATATATTGTAGTCTGCTTCTATAATAACTAGATTTAAAAATACTTTTATTTACAATACTATAATTAAATATTATGCCTGATGACATATCACGTAAATATGGACTAAATTATCTCAAAATTGTTAATTATTTTACAGAATTTTTTTTATTTTAGATTTTTTTGTTTGTAATTTCTATTTTTATCGTTAAATAGACAATCTATATATAGTATAATGAAATATTATGGTATATTTGGTAATATTATAAATCTCACCAACTCTTTGTTCCGAACTATTTTCCATTGATTAGATGTTTTATTATTAAACGTAAACGAAGTTAGTAACCATTACTAATATAATCGAATAATCCTAAATAACAATGTCCATAAAACCAAATTCTACATTAAACATTTTAAAATTGAGTAGGCCTAATTATTAATACGGTAAATATTTAATTATATAAAATTACATTTCACTATTTTTTTACAATAATACCTACAATAATAATATTGGAGACATTTTTACCTGAAATAATTTGGTTTTAAGTGAACAACATAGAAAAAATAAAATCATGAATATTAGATTATTGATTTATCTATTGATTATCTATTTTGAGAACACATTTATTTGCGGCGGTAACAATTTATATCTATATATAAATTGATATAAAACATTAATGTATATATAAAATTTAATATTATTATATTTTATTGTTAAATAATATTTAATATTAATTTATATTAAATTGATAGCAATTTCCAGACCATGTGGTTACCGAATAAATGAACCTAGAAGGTTACTACAAAATAAATAAAACATCCAATTAGTTGTGGGGATGTACTCAGGAAATGCGATCTGAATAATGTGATATAATTTAAAAATGTCCAGCTATTATTAAAATATATAATAAAGTATGATATATCACATAAGCGAGCAATAAAACTTTTATCGATATTTCAACTCTTATACAACAATCTAAAATAAAAAATCTACAATTTTTGGTAATACATAGGCCTATATGTAAAAATTATACAAAGTAATGGTCATAAGTGATGGTAGTTTTATTTAAAATATTTGATTTATTAATTGTGAGATTAAATCGGGTTTAGGTAGTTTTCTTTTTATTGGAGTTAACTGTATACAAATATTGGAGTTAAAATTGGAGTTGACTGAATATAAATAAATTTTTAACATGAATATATATATTCATGTTAAACACACAACATTATGTTTGGTTTAAAAAAACGAAGCTATAGTCAATAGACCGAAAATGTCCCAAACTACCGCTATCTTTAGCAAACAATTAGGCTGTTTTTGAAACACAACAATTCCAGAAAAATCGCTTTGAATTTTTACAACTAAATTTTTTACGTTTTACGACATCAAAATACTATTTAATTTACAAGTATGTATAATAATTCATAGCCCAAAAAGGAGCTTACTAACTTCTATGGACTCGCTCCCTCAAAATGCACAAATCGAGTTAAGCCCGCTGATCTTATTGTACCACATCATTTAATCAATAAATTAATAATACTATACATGTTTGCAATTCTGCACAATTAAAATATACTTGGAGTAGGCTATACTCTGATATTCAATCTAAACAATAATATTTAAAAAAGCGCAATTATTCAGAAAATAATATACGATCATAAAAAAAGTTTTACCAAATTTATTAGTTAGTAAATTAAATTTATCGAATTGTTCTCGAATCTTTTAAAAAAGTTTCAGGACATTTTATTTATCTCATAAAACTTAAGATAACAGTCGCACATCATAACATCTATCTTTATGTTATAGGTTAGTATAGAAATATATATTATGTAATTAACTATTTGTGACATAACAGACCCGAATATGATTTGAGGCTTATTGCGTTCAAATGTCAAAACTTGTTCCATTTAGTGAGAATTGGATGACGTCAGATTACAAGATTTTTCACTTTACGCATATTTTTTCGTTAAAAGTTATACATTATTTTTCATGTATATACTTAATTAGCAGTATAGGCCTATAATAAGAAAATTGTTACAATATTATCCAAAATATATTAATTACCTTTCTGCATTGGAATATTTTGCTAACAATATATATAGTTTATGACTTTATGTTAGGTTTCAAACATATTGTAGGTATAACTCAAAAAAATAAAAAAATAAACTGAATGTAATACGAAAATGAAACCTTGATATTATTTAGTAGTGTAATTTTAACGTTTAATATGCAAATTAACAGGCAATATTAAGTATTTCATAAACAGTGGCAGTTATTTTAGTTATATTTGAGAAATATTTATATATATATTTTTTAATGGTTTTTGAACCGTGGAAATACCGAAACCCTACATATATAGTTGGTCCTAAACATATTTACGCTCAAAATTGCAATTTTTTCTTATAATTCTAAATAAAATTGTCAATATATAGACATCACATTTCATTAACTAATAATTATTTTTTTAAATTAAAAACTTAAGCGATTAAAATAAATTCATCTCATAAAAATTATTAGCCATATCCATAATATATATTAATACAATAAACTAATAAAACATATTTGATATAAAACTTAAATTCTTAATAATAGTATTTATTTTTCCTTTACATTTACTCGTTATATATAGTACATGTTAACCGGGATGAATGCAAAAACTACTGATATTGACGATTTATTTTTTATACTAAATTTATTAATACAAACGACTGCGTCCCAAAAAGCAAAACTACCTGAATATGTAATAGTTATATCCAGTGATAAAAATTATGATATAGTAGAATCTTAACAATAAAAAAATATATAATAAAGTAAGTAAGAAAATGAAGGACCTCGTAAAACCATTCGACATAAATTATTAATTTCAAGAATGTAAAAAGAACGGCAGTATTGGGAAAATAAATGGGAAAACCAAATTTTAGAAAAGTATTTATGCAGACAAACAATACATCCAATAAACCAGATCAACACAACAAATTCTAGCAGCCGTTATACAAAATGCTTAATTTGGGTCTTGAATTTTAAGAACTATGACAGCACATACACACATATATAAGATATGTGAATATTGCTGAGAAAACATTCGGAATATAGGCCTATATATCTAAAAATAGTAATAAATAAAATGCATTTAATATATAGCTATACCTTTAATTAATAAAAACATAATTTCGATTTAAAAATGGCAAAAGTGTTTGCTTTGGAAATCAAAAACGTTTAACAAAATATGAACACAACACAACACAACACAACCAAACCAACTAACAAAACCGTATTGCTTAACTTATCAGCACAAGATTTCATATTCAAATTTTGAAAAGAATTATCAAAATTACATAATAGAAAACGTTTTAAATGGGATTTTTTACAAGAAAATATTGCGACATAGTTTCAGTTATACTATTAAAAAATGTGAGAAATGATTACAATCATTTTTGTTTACTTTTTATGTTTTACTAAATCCATTTCTATTATATATGTGAAGTGCCGAAGTTTACATATTTACATAATGTTTTATGGGAAAGTTTGAAATAAAATATATCTCTATTTTTCAAATGAAATATATGATAACGATGTTTTTGTTATTTCAAAGAATGGGATATGTGAAATTGATAAAATAAATTCAATTTTTGAACTGATCTGTTAATTAAGGAAACTTTTATTGAACAATTGAACAATAACAGTAGCCTACAATTGAATGAATTCCTTTTGCATTTTCAATTTGTAACTAAATAAAAGTCTACTGAAGACACAAGCCAAATAAAACCAAATTGTGTAAATAAATAAAATATATTTGTAATTAAATATTCTATAACACAGTAAAATTATTTTAACAATAATGAACTTCTTAATCAAATATTTAAAAAATAACTATTACAGTTATAATATAAATGTTCAAATATCCTTCAAATAAATATAATTAATGCTTCCAGCAAACAATCAATAATTGATTGTTTGAATAAAAAGGTAAGAAAACCAAACACGAGAATAAACGGACACCCTATATTAACTAACTAAAAAATAATTGCGTTAACGATTATATAGGTTTAAGAGAAGGAAGACGTTTTGAATTTTTATTTATTTAAGTGGTCTTTCATATACACATCAATAATGAAGTATAACACCTACATGTGTAAATTTCCGATTTAAGGTTTTGATTTATAACTTCTTTGTTATCGAGTAAAATCGAAAGTTAGCCTACAATGATTACGTTTAAATGATCAAATTTATGGTTTATAATATATTATTTATAATCATTGAGTTAAACAGCTATACCTACCTGATTAAAAGAAGGATTTTGAAAGTTTTTTTTAGTAATAGGCTATACATAATATAACTTTCGTTTAAACTGGTCAGTATACTGCAGACAATACTTTTTTTGTGGACAACGAGCCTAATCTTGCATAAATATAAAACAAAAACATATTTACTGGGAAGAATGCTAATTTATATCTTCAAACTGTGGCATATCTTCAAAAGCGGCAGGTATAACGAGATACATATATTTAATAATAGTATAAATGATGGAGGCTATGAAAACAGGTAAATTTCAGTGTTCTGTATATATATATAGGAAGATATTAAAATAAATTGGTAAAAATTTGAAAAGAAAAATGCAGGTGTAGGCTATATACTATAAGGTCAATACTGCTTGTAGGATGTATTGTAAAGTGTACAGATTTGTAAGCGTGTTCCTGTTTTTACTATTTACAGCTAGGATACACCATTGATGAAACAAGAAGTTTATTTACTTTTTTTATTTACTTTATTTATTTACAAGAAATTACTTGCTTAGCAATATTACACAGATTTTTTATGATGATCTTCCTTCTAAAATATACATATTTAGACAATGTTCGGCAATGTTTAGTCAATATTTAAATACATCGTAAAATATTCATTAGGTTTTGATAGGTTATTATATACAATAATTTTATAATATCATTGATCAGTTATATTTGATGTCCTTATTTTACTACGTATCAGTTATTTACATACATATATAATACTTATTTATTATATAATATTTAAAAAAACTTTTTTGACTAAAGTGGAAAAATTGGACATATATTTGTGTTAATTTTTATGATGAACAGCCGGTCAAATTATAAGCATACAGTTGGAAGAACGTTTCTACTGTTAGTATCTACTAATTTGTGAGAAATATGATGCCATATTACTATTATTAAAAAATATTAAAATTATTATTAAAATATATCCATTTAGGTTGATATCTCTTAGCTGATTAAATAACTGTTTTAATTATTTAAGTTTTGAAATAAAAATTATTTAAGATTTAAAAATAAGTTTTAGAATAGTTATATAAATATCAATACGTCTCAATATAATTCATTATAATTAAAAATAATTCCATCTTTTTAGCAATTTCATTATATATAATTTAAAAAAAATTATTTGAAAGAGGGTGACATCAATTTTTTTTTAATAACCTGTATAATACTTCTTAGTTGTCGGTAGTTGTTTTTTTACATGATTCATTGGAACTCAGCAAACCCGTAGCCAGCCTTTTTAAAGGGTCGTTCTTTTTTATCAACAAATAGGGCATTTCCATATTATCTATAAAACTATGTACTAACAGATGTATAATGAAACGTCTCTATTACGTACGTAGTGTTATTCTTCTGCAGCCTAAAAAGGGCACATTTTGATCAAACTTAAAAAGGTCGTTCGTTCGAACGGTACGAACCCCCCTGGCTACGGGCTTCTGAAGTGTTACTTTACCGAGAAATTTAATGGGTTGTTGCTTTGTTTAAAAACATTTTGTATTATAGTTTTGTTGTGATATTTGTAGCCTATATTACAGTCATTAATCGATAAATCGAACTACTTTAAAATCATTTTAAACAATACAATTCCAAACTAAGAAATTTTTTACTATCTGTTTGATTATCTAAAGATAACTAAAGTCGAATCCGCAGGTTCTAGAAATGAATAGTGTATACCGATTCGGCTGTATATTACTTATATGTAAATTAGTAGTATAGATGGTCCATTTGGGTTTAATACTGATAATATAAAGTAGGTTTTAAATTTTTAAAGCCAATAAAATTTTCTCCTTATTTTTTAAGTTGAATCAGGTGCTAGAAATGAATATAATGTACCTATTCTGCTATATGCTACTTATATGTAAATAAGTAATATGTCGATATGGATAATATAAAGTAGTTTTTAAATTTAAAAAATCCGTTGAAATGATCTTACTAATTTTGAATTCGAAACTGGTGCTGAAAATTGAATATAGTGTACCGATTCGGCTATATATACAACATATGTAAATATGTAATATAGATGATCTATGTGGGTTAATTATGAATGTTCTTCTGGATCTTTATTTTTAAATCTTTTGATTTGGTAAAGTTGTTATATATTTATCACGTTTTTTTAATGTTTTTTTAACACTTACAAAATAAGTAGTTTGTTGTGATAGTCTACTTTTTTTGTAATATGTGTTAATATACATTGTAATTGTTTATTTATTCTCTTATTACAACTTCATAAAGAAGGAAATATTTTTGCAAATTTTTTGTGTTTTATTGCCTTTTCTCCAGGAATTATTCCGCTCATAAACTTTAAGTATCCTATATGTACTTTGTAGGCAGCATTGATTATTATGTTGTACATGTTATTAAATTTATATCCAAGGGAAACAGAGCCATTTTAGTACAGCTCATGTTACATTATGTTACATTTAAACTTACATTACATGTTAAAAAAATATCCAACTTTATAAATGTTAATCGTGTGATTTATTTTATTAAATATTTTACATTTTGAATAAAAAATGTTTATAGTAAAATATGAAAATTAGAATATATAAATGAAATCATACATACATTAAATGGTAGATTGAAAATAATGTATGAATATTAGGACCCCTATATAATAATGCAAATATATTGTAGTTCAAGAAAGCGCATGTTCTCCAGCGTTATTCTCTATTTTAGTATTATTCAGTAAAGAAATATAATGATTTGCATTAAATAGCGAGTATAATATAAATTTCTTTCGAACCGCCATATAATACAGGGGCGCATCCATGAATTTTTTTGAGGGGGGGTACAATGTATTAGGGGCCCGTTTTTCTTTTGAGGGGTCCCAAGAATGGTAGTATACAATTTTTTAATTTTTGCTAATTGAATAAATAATTATACATACTTAGTAAAAAGTGTCTCCCAGTCACAACTTCATGTACATACGTTTTTGGATTGATGAATTTGAGTTTTGTATAGTATTCGCCCTTTGATTGATCTAGTATGTAGTGGGGGCCCTTCGATTGATCTAGTGTGTGGGGGGCCCTTTAGTGGGGTGTGTTTAATGCTAAAACTAAAAGACCCCCTTTGAAAAAACACCTTCAGAAGCTAGGGGCCCTTCCATAACGTAGAGGGCCCTTTGAAAATTTCAGGGGGGTACGTTACCCCCTGTACCCCCCCCCCCCTTCTGGGTGCGCCACTGTATAGAGTCATATAAAGAGTTCCAATAAGAACGAAACAGCCGCAGAGTTGTCTTGATCTCCTTGCCGATGAATATGCTTCAGTAGTATATTTGAAAGGTCTTATTTATTATGGCTTTTTCTTTTCTAATATTCTAAGTACGATATTGTACTTTTATCTTCTCTTAAGGCTACGTTATCGATCCTAACTATAGTTGACACATTGGAATAAACAACTATGCAAGTAGGAAGCTAGAGGCTGCTAAAGGCAATATATTTTAACAATAATTGTGCGACGTGATATTATAAATATATTTTAAGAATCCCGCACTGCCCAACCACAGAAAGACAAGAAAAACACAAAAAACACGAAAAACACTTAATTGAAAATCGATATAATCTAGATCCAGTTATCCGTATAATCCATAATCAATAACATAGAGAATTTTTATTTTAAATATTTGTTAAATACATATATAGTAAAACTATTCACAATAAATAAAATGTATTATGTTCTTACTTAATGAATTAAATGAAAATCTGTTTTATAGTGATTTTAGGAGAGGATTCCAGTGTATGATGCCCACTTACTACAACATGTGTTTTAAACGACAATAAACAACACCAATACTATAC
The DNA here is from genome assembly GCA_034780555.1 of Coelogynopora nodosa. Classification (NCBI taxonomy): domain Eukaryota; kingdom Metazoa; phylum Platyhelminthes; order Proseriata; family Coelogynoporidae; genus Coelogynopora; species Coelogynopora nodosa. The sequence goes on from JAUZND010001867.1 coordinate 12,879, forward strand.
AATAGACGCAATTATTGTAGTTATGAGTTTTTATTTTTGATCAATAACCTGTACGTATTGCAATGGGTGAAGTTATGTTTGGTTAACACCGCGGTGTTAGTGTTAGTGTTAGTGTTAGTGCTAGGTATTTCTCACTAAATCTGCGCAAGGTTTTAACACCGACTTAACACCGACTTAAAACTTTTATTTTTATTTGTTTGTAAATAAAGCGAAAATTCCATTTTGAATAATAATTATTAGTTATAACTTAAATGAATGTTAATATGTTATATAATTAAACTATAATAGTAACTAATGTAACTCTTAGATGAGCGGTAATTCAAAAATCAGTTTTACC
>JAUZND010001868.1:0-13215 GCA_034780555.1 Coelogynopora nodosa
ATACCTATTGGAAAATGGTTTGAAGATAAAAAACAAATCGCATTTCTAGGTAGATAAAGTTTATGTAATATACATTTCCTTACACTTATAATATCTAATAATATATCATAATTGTGTAAGAAAAAATAATCTAAATTTTCAAGACCAAAATAAATTTACTGACTTTCAGATGAAATTACTGACTTTTACTGACTTTTTAAGACCAAAATAAATTTACTGACTTTTACTGACCGCGGACACCATGTATTAGTATATAGGTGTGTTTTATAGAAATTAGTTTAAGAAAGGTTATGGTCTACAGAATTAATAAAGATATGTAAGAACAAATGAACTATTAAATTATTATATAGATATTATGTAGATACATATACATAATTGATTTTGCATGTGAATAAGTTAATATAGTTATAATGCACACGCAATTATTATGAAAATCATATTGTGTCAAAAGATTGATTAATTAAACAATAAAGGGTTCCATAAAACTCATAAATAAAATGATTATCGTCGTGTTTAAGCAGCAAATAGCTCTTCAAAGACGAAGGGGATGGATGGAGGAGTTACTTACACCACCCCATAGTATATATATATTTTTTAATTTTCTCAAAAACGATAACAGATATTACTTGATATTTAGTTTTTGGTATACTTATAAAAATGCTGTCTCTTTTAGTAAAATAATAATTATAAATGATATTTATGTTCATATTATGTACATATAAACATAACAAACAGATGGACAAGGATACAAAGTTAGTGTATGTTATACATTCCGGATTTTTCATAGAAACCACAAACCACCACAAATACATACCATGAAATTTTCTTTAAAAATATACAATCGAAGATTTCCATGCATAAAGATGGTTTATGAACCATTCTTTTAAATAATTATGTAGTATGAAATATAGACCGAGAGGTTAAAATGGGTCTTCCATAAAACAATTGATGACCTTGCATATGAATGTGTCCTTCGCTGCATATATTTACAAGAGTATATAAATGCAACAGATATCATATTTGTATATACAATGGTTGGTTGAGTCTATATTCTATTTAAAACATGTGTATTAGTTCAGATTTTAATGATATCAACATGTCACCAAAATCAGCACTCATACAACTATAAAATAATAGTAAACGATTAAAAGTACGCCACTGTAGACAAGCTGTGGGGAAGGTTATATGCGTTGCAATGGCTTAGTATCGAGTTAACCTGATTGTTAATTACAGACGTATGCCAAGATTCAAATACTCAGCTACACTGCTTTAGAATAGGGAGTAGGAAGTAGTTTCTGTTTGCATAGTAAGTATTTAGATCAAACATACCTACCATAAAAAATACATATACTTATTTAAAAAATGACAATACCATTTCAGATAGGTAGACATTTTTAGAAGTGCTATTTTAAAATTGTTTACAGGGTGTCCATTTCCCGGTTTTTCTCAACTAAGATTAGCAAAATACTACCTACTGACAGCTCAGCAAGACAGGGTTGCTTAGTTCCCTGCATTTATAATGGTTGTGCTTAGCATAAAAGAAGTCGATAATAATATAATACTCGTTTATGCAGCAAAAAAATCGATGTTAGTTGAAAATAACAAAAGTCACATTTATTATGTAATAAAAGACTGGGCAAGTGCAAGAAGATAATTTAAAAAATACACACAACAGAAATATGAAGACCAATTCCCCGGTTTTCATTCTGCAAATAGCTAAATTGTCGGAGTTTTCCCGTGGCTTAAGCATTTCCCAGTCGCGGACACCTGTGTTTACCTGTCGCGGACACCCTTCTTTCTCGGTCGCGGACATTGTCTTGTTTACCTTCTTATAGTCTAATAATTTTATACTAGTTTATTTGAAAGAAAAGTTGTTAATTATAAATTGTACAGAATATATGTTTACTTAACAAAACCTACTCTACTGCCAAGAAAACATAGTCAATTATCTATTATTACCAAAATAGTGACGGAGTTCCCAAAGTCGATGTAGACATACTTTTTTTACAGAGGGTATATCTTCCCACGACTATTCCAAAACACGTTTTTGTAATATTTCAAATTCCTAAAATTTATCCTAGACCCATCCTCGACACTCACACTCGTCATAGAAGCCGTAGATCCTGTTGATGGAGGCGCACTCGTGGTTCCCCCTGAGCAGGAAGAAGTTCTCCGGATAACGAATCTTGTAAGCGAGCAGCAGGCAAATGGTCTCGAGCGACTGCTTCCCTCGGTCCACATAGTCGCCCAGGAAGAGGTAGTTGGAGTCGGGCGGGAAGCCGCCGTACTCGAACAGACGGAGCAGGTCCGTGTACTGGCCGTGGATGTCCCCTGAGATGAGTGGCCAGGTCAACAGTGACTTAACAAACTTGTGGTGAAACTTTCTTGTAAAGGAACACGATTTTAAAGCAAACAAAATCTAAAACACAATTTAAACACATAACAAAATATATAGAAAAAAGTTCATCCGAAATAAAAAAGAAACCTTTAATAACTATGATTGACTATATGCGGCACAATGACGACAAGAATAAAATTTAGATGTTTTAAACTGAGAAGAATTTTAAAAAACGACTTCAAAGCCTCTAACAAAATCATAATTAAATTATTCTAATAATAAATAATCAGACTACCATTAAGATAACTTGGAAATAATCATCGATAAGTTAAATTAATCGAAAGAAACAAAATTTAACAATTGTGACAAACCGAGATGGTACTCCATTATGTGAAAGTTAATTTCACAAAAAGTGGAAGAGTAACAGTAGTCTTATACCTTTTCTATTTCAAATGTCAATATATTTTATCGGAACATTTTCAGCTAATCAGACACTTATAGTTTTGGTTACCACCGATTGGTATCGATTGATTGTCGTGGATTCTGACCAATTCGAAGTCGATGAGTTCTATTATTAAAATGAAATGTATGCTATTGGTAGTAATGGATAAGTTATGAATATCTGTTGATTTTCCTTAACATATCGATCGCATGTCTCAGTAAACTTATAAAATCCAGTTTAACCCCCTAGTTTAACTCGTAAACCAAATATAGTTCTAACAAAATTTAATTTAAACTTTAATACCAACAGAGAATTATGGTTTATTACTTATAGTCATAAGCTGATTATGAAATAGATCATAGTGAATTATACTTCTAAAATTGAAGATCACTTTTATCCGATTTGTTAGAAGTAAAAAGATGGCACAATATTTTATTAACCGTCTAATAATTTTCGTTCAGTTATTATGCCAAATGTATCAATAATATTTTAATCCAGCATACTTAATTAGTTTTAATTAGAAATAAACGTTCATTAAGTAAATAAAAGTATTAAACAATTTATTTTAAATTAGAATAACAAAAGATAAAGGTCGTGTTTAACTAATGCAAAATCACCTGAATATTATGTCACAATATTTGCATGGTGATATCTTAAATAGAAAACTATTTTCGCAAAGCTTTTTTTTAAAGATTTCAGCCTCATCACGTTATAATGATAATATTATGCGAAATAAAAAATATTGAAACACAAAATGATCATCTAGTTGTGTCAATCGATATAATTGGTATCGAAAACAGGAGGAACGAACGGATGAAAGCATCATTGGACGATTAACCTACCACATATTTTTAATGGAGCCTCCAACTCCAAAAGGATAGGCTGTGACATGAAGATCTCGCGCGCTTTGAGACACAGGGCAGTGATTTCATCCTCTCGCATCGTCACCGTTTTGTTTGGTCGAAAACCACGTACTGAATGATGCGAGAGAGAGAGAGAAATTATAATTGCAAAAAATAATAATTGGAAAACTGTTATACACTCATCAGTCATGAAACTGTCATCAGCATTTAATTTCTTCCACAAATTGCACAATTCATCTGCACATCGTTGTATATATTCTAACGACAAAACATTTAAATCAATACAAATTTTTAATATTCATAAAAACTGTTTAATTATTATTTATCAAGTTCAATTTTTTTTCTAAATTAGTATATGTATTACCATCTATATTGTAATACTTTCCTTGTAAATGTACCATGTTGATATAAATTAAAAAGCATCAAATTTAAAAAAAATTAAATCAATACAAATTTTTTATTTTAAAAATTTAGAAAAATTGTTTAATTATTATTTATCAAGTTCAAAAACAGTATTCTAAATTAGTATATGTATTGCCATCTATATTGTAATACTTTCCCTTGTAAATATACCATGTTGATATAAATTAAATAGCATCACTATAAATAGATTCTCACAAATAAATCAAGTAACCAAAGCAAAATGATCTGTATTGTATATTCTATTTTTTATATGTAACTATATTAGGCCATGACAATGTAATAGGTAGCTTCGTGTAACTTAAACTAGCTTTATACCATCCTCACTTCTGTCCAATAAAATAGAAGAGATGAAGGAAATTTAGTTCATTAACAAAAACAAAGCAATAATTTGATAAGGATTTTTAAGTAACCCAGATTGTGGACATGCAATTTTTTTCGCTATTTAAGTGCACTTAAGTCAGCTTGACTTTGCTTAGCAACAGCCATGTGATATTGTGCAATTTTGAATTGAAAACACATTTCAAACTTTAAATTTTAACTAGAGTTCATAACTGCTTATATTAAAGTGTAAATTACATATTTTAATTTATATAATATATTAATTAAGTAGTTTAATTAGTAATAAATGTTATAATTAATACAGTAATATTTAATCCCACACAACTAATGTATTTGGTTTAAGTGCACTTAAACCATTTTGAATTCACTTAGCTTTTGACTAGAATGGTTCAACCATAAACCTTCATTCACAAATAAATCTCAGCATAATTGTCACTACACCTGAGATGGTTTAAATCTAAACTAAGTCAAATAACAAATTAAATGTATTACTTATTTAACCTATATAAATAACTATAATTAATAATACAACAATGAATATTTCCTTTACATTTTTTAAACACAATAATTTGAACTAATAAATTAATAATAGTTTATATGCATTCCTACTTATATATATTCTGAATAAGTATTTATATGAGAGTATGTTTATAAAAGATATAATAAGAGTACTAATTTAATAGCTATTTATTTAAAAAGCTACATTTTAATTATTTTATATTGAGTGATTCTACATAAAGATATAAACAAAACTTAATTATAAAGATATCAGTGTATTTTAAAAAGTATTACAATATGAAAATGAATACTTTGATAGCTGTATCAAAATAGAAAATATATGATAATGAAATCATTTTTAAATGTGGTTCAAAAAAGTATATTGCATCTTATAAAAGTCCATTGAACATTACAGAATACATAAATTAACTATTTATTATTTAAAAATCATCTTTAAACACACTAGATTTTTATTTATCATACCAGATGTACACCTTGTATTCAACAGATTATATATAAAAATTATTCCAATTTGTAACAACATATATAATTATAAAGGAAATATTTATACAATATCATGCTTAGTTAAATATAAAAAAACTAAAAGATGTAAACATTGTAAAAAAATCTCAATATATTTTTTTATTAAAAAGGAACATAGATGTGAAATATTTGAACAACTAATTATAAAAAAAATTAAAAAACATATTCACTATATTTTGATTGAATGAATTATAGATTAAATAATAAACTATTGTACCTTATGGTAAAATCCTATCTTTTATGTATAATTGATTATACCTTTCACATATTTTGTATTAAATATAATTTTTATAAAAAAATAAGATAAAAGTAGACTCTTTATTTAATAAAGTATGTGTTAAGAAATATAATTCATATAACCTTTACTTCTGATTCAACATCAACTGGAAATTTAAGTGCTAATTCAAATAAGTAATATATTTAATAATTTCATCACATACAATATTCAACTACATATTTAAACTCAGATTTAACTGGAAAGTCAAGTGCTAATTCAAATGAATAATATAACTAATAAGTTAATGAAATATTCAACTGGGCATTTAACTTATAATCCAAACATAATCTGAGTCTTAATATGCAGTTAAATCTATAAAAAAGGTTACATATATGGAATATAATATTTAGATTTTTTTAAATAATTTTATTATTATAAAAATAGCAAAAAGAAAAAATAATTAAATTTAGTCTGAAAATTAATGTTATATTATTTAATATCTGTATTTTTTATTAGTCTATATATTTAGTTTTAAAAGAAAAAAATATTCAGAAAAAATGTTTATTACAGAAAATATTTATAGAAAAGAACTATTTGTTAATTTTTAGGAACTATAATCATATACCTTAAATAAGCATTTTCTACATTATTTTATGTATATATATTTCTACTTTAAATTTTATTATAATTTATGTTTTTAAAATGAAATATGAGCATTCTTTATGGATAAATATGATATTTAATATTAAAAAAATGAAAATAGCTTTACTGAAATGTAAGAGATATTTTCAATATCAGTAATAGAAAGATAAAATGATGAAAAAAATATATATAATGTAACCAACTTCAAGGGATTTTAAGGGGCATGAGTAAAGTTATGGGTTCTAAAGAATTTTCAATGGACTAAATGTAAGGGTTTTGAGGGGACTTTATAAACCCTGGTAATTAATTTTTTTATAAAAAATAAATATATTCAATATTTTTAAAATTAATAAATTATACATTAAAAAATAAATCAATTCTATATTTTAAAAAATAAAATTTTATATTAAAAAATAATATTCAATTCTACATTAAAAAATTAATCAATTCTACATTAAAAAATTAATCAATTTTATATATATATACTTTTTTAAAGTTTTGTGATAATAATTATTTAGTTTAATTGAAACATTTACAAGTTTTGTCTTTAGGAATAGTATACTATATTATGAAATATTTACATATGATAAGTAAAAAGAATAATTCATGTGAAATGTGTATAAATTATAATTCAGACAGTATTCTTTTGGTATATAACCATAAATTATTTGGCAGTAATATTTTGTTTTAATGCAAATATTAGTTAAAAAATATATCTATGTATATTATCTAAAAATCATTTACTATGGATAGTAATGATGTATACAATTACAAAGTTCTAAATACAAAGTTCTAAATATTTTTTAAATATTTAAATATTATTATATTTCTTAATTAATATTAATATTAAAACCATTGTATGAAACCATATATTATACATATTAAATTTAATTTTAATATTAATTTCCACATTCATTTCCAGATTCATCTAGAGAACCACAACACCTACACTCTACAGAGACATACTAAGTATAATATATCAAAATGAAGCTTGAGCAATTCTATTATATACCTTTTTTTTCTGGAAATGGATACATTTACAGGCTAAAGTGCCTATCTAAATATTGATATAATATTTTTAAACTAATAGTAATATTTGCATTTAAATAATTACTAATAAAAATAATATTATTATATTTTTAACTAATATTTGAATTAAAGCAATTATTAATATAATTATCATATTTTTTAACAAATTTTACTACCAATTATAAAATATAAGTGTCAAATAATTTATGGTCATATAAAACTGAAAGAATGGACCATTCAGAAAGTGATTCAGATAGTCTATAATTTTTTATTAATCTGTAAGTGTAATTCCTATTTACTAAGACAACACATCATTTCAAAACTGACAAATATAATTAACTGTTATTAAGAATTATGCGTTGATGTAATGCAACTGATTACATAATTATAAATTTTATTAGAGAAGCTCAATATTTAACAATAATATTAATAAATAACATTTGTAAATACAATATTCATCAACTTACCTTCTAGAAGTCGTGTAATCAAACTTTCTATATTCAATTCACAATCCCCAGACATTATTTTTATATCCTAATATACAAGTATAAAGAATAACTAAAAGGAATAAATACAAAATAGTTAGTAAGTGAAATCTTCCTGGCAATTCTCCGCAAAGAAATCGTAAAACGCTCTAAGTCAATTGTTAGACTGTAAATTAATCCGACTAAAACAATAACTTTTTAAAATAATTTTATAAAGACAGTTTCATTAGGAACATATTAGTCAGAGACGAATAATTAAAATGACACAAATAAATTAATTTTACAATAATAAATTAAGTAAGTTTAACTTAGTTAAAAAAATATTTATTTTATTTAAACTATCCGTATCATATAATATTTCCCGAGGTGCTTTAATAAAAAAAAATTATATTATGTATTTAGTACGCGTGTAACCTATTTAAAACTAAACAAATTATTAATAATATTGCCCTTTTTATCTCAGTTTTTACCTTTGTATACTTTTTATTTAAGATGCACATTAATCAACATGTCTCGCAAATTATCTTCTACGTAATAATATTACTATTGTTATGAACCAAAATTAATCTTATCTACAAAAAACATATTTAGTTCGTTGACAAAATAAAGTGGAGTTCCACAGCCATCCTTGAAACAGCACCGGTCGATAAATTGGATAGTAACAGATTAAAACAAAAATGCTTACCCTAGAACTTCTAAACATTTTCCGGAATTTAGAGTAAAATACAGAAAAACAACCTTCAAAGTAATAAAACGGACAAATGCTAAAAAATATAAATTACATTCTTATCATAATAACATTTCTTGTCATATTACATATTTGCAAAATTTAAAGTCATAATGTTAAGCAAACAATACAGAACAATTTATACTAAAATTAAAAAAAAATTAATAACTGAAATATATATTTCATGATCAGCCTGCTCACGACACATTATTAGCTTATATTTATTTAATAAAATAACAAGTCTCATACTGACAGAACTCAATTAATTAAATATCATAAAGGACTATTTAGAGTATATTTATATATAACAAACATACATATATTACTTCATATCAAACATAAAGGTATACTATATCAAAATTGTTTAATATCAAAAACAAATATTTTTATCAGATGTAAAGAGCATTTACAAAAACAAAACAATATTTTTACAACATCCAATAAAAGTATGCAAAATTAAATTAGACAATTAAGAATGCTAATATACAACATAATGTAAAGTGTTCCACAATACTGAAAATGACTTTTAAATTTTACAAAAGAATTTAATATGGTTTAACTGAAGTTCGATAAGATCCTACAGAATAAACTGAATGCACTACAGTTTAGTAATATAGAACATATTGGTATTTGACACACATTCGGTATAATTAGACCAAATTTGGACTCTTTCATTTGTTAATACATGGTTTCATAGGTTATTCACTACTCACATTGAGAATTACTACTAAATTGAATAATTCGTTATTTTAGTGTAAACATTGGTTTATAATTACTAGCATTAAAGATTGGCCTTTAATTTGGATAGTTCATTCATCGGACCAACATACTTCTCACCTGAAATAAGAAACAATTAAAAAGTAGATTCACATAGAAATTGTTGTATTTATAGTAATAAAAGACTATGTAGGAAATAAATATGTATAAGTTGTAACACATTAATAACAAGTAATATATTAAAATTGTATGTAAGAAGTTGGTTCAGATAAATTATTAAATTGACAATATTTTATGTTCCTTGTATAATAAGTATAATGGAAATTCTATATTAGGTATGTTAGATTTTAAACATTGACCAAGGGTTTTGGTTATATAATCCTTCGACGTGAAACTTGAGTATAATTGTTTAACTACTTGAAAAGTATGAATAAGAAAAACGAAGGTCTTTAGAAAAGCTGATTAATCTGAACTACTTTTTCATGATGTAACGAATTAATACAAAATTTTCATTTGATAAATTGAAAAAATCATTAACGTGTTGCTTTTATAAACAGTATACTATAATGCCACCAGTGTTTTTCATATAGTTATCATTTAATCACAAGCCCGAATTATTTAATAAAAATAAGAGTAATGAAACTTTTCGTAATGATAAACAATATTCACTAGTGCCATCAATGTGACTTTTTGAAACCCTTTAATAAAAATTCCAACACTTCACAGTATACTAAACGATTTTACTACTATTATTATGTAATATAAATTATAAATCTATAATTAAAGTGTAATTAATAAGCGATATGGAAAAGCTCTATTTATTGAAACTTTAATTTTAAAATATAAGAACATTTATAATGCTCTCGTATTTAAACGTCATTTAAGCTAATATTGGCAAAGGAAAAATAAGCAAAAATAAGCAAAAATATGCAAAAATAAAATAACCGATAAAAGGGAACAATGAGAAACATATTCCATCTGTTACGTTTGATAAAAGCATTTAAGGTGTACGACAAATGGCACAACCGATACGGAAAAAATCAGTAGACGACGTTACAACTTTATGAGCTATGTCAATGCGTAAATTCTTAATATAATTATTACAGCCGCATCTTGTGTCAATTGAAAACTGAAGCACAAAACTCATCAACATATATATCACACAATATGCTGAACAGAAATTAAATTTAAAAAATACGGATAATAAGCATGCCACAAAATAATCTACAGTATTTGTGAAGACATTGATCGATCGATTGGTGGAAAGTACTCAGTTATTATTTCGTTATTGGCATAAACGGAAGATTTCGTATATAGGAAATCACTCAATTAAAATATGGAACAATTAGTGTGATAATCAAAACTCTGAAAACCGAGGATTCAGCTTTAGGCAAGGTCTTATCCAAACCCTAAATTATATATAATATTGTTACTCGAATGCTTCATGGACAAATTCAACAAGTCCACCAAATTATTTGTAAGGAAAAAGGGCACTTTTTCGATATTCCGGACCCATCAAATTATAAATCCACGAAAAATAGAATATTAGATAAAAAATATTGTAATAAAAATAACAATAGTTTTAATTCTAATATTTAGGTTCGTTTGTAGTTTCAGTTTCGTTTTAGTTGTTAACATACTCTATATTACATATATTTCCATCGTATTAAATTTTATTTGTATCATAATTTTCATTGCACTAAATAAAAAAATTATTTGAATCATGTTTTCATTTTCTTAAATTTTATTTGTATTACTTCCTTTCTGCACTTCTCTCTTTTTGTTATTTTATTACAATAAATGTTCTTTTATAATTTGGAGAAAATCTTTCGTTATTGATTTTAGTGGGTATGGAATTAAATTTTAGAATGATCGTATATTTTTAGCTAATATTAATTTTTTCGCGGATTTATAATTTATAATACCGATTAAGCACTGAAAAAAAAGTGCTGTTGCAATAACGAAACATTTAAGCCGGCAAAATTATTAACTAACTAGTCATAATAAGTTACTTCTACGCGGTCACTATATAATGATGTGAGGAATAGGTGGACAGTACTTCCTCCCTAAATTTTCAATATTTTACAATTTTACGTTTAGTTACAAAATACATGTTCTTGTTTGCTCGTTGCCGCGAGGTAATATTGACAATGTACAACATTTATTTTTCTCAATTACACAAGAAAGTTGTGAAGCACGCTTTACCTAGCATGTCGGCAAGAATGTGAAATCGATCTGATCCAAATATCATTTCGGGTCCCTCTTTGAGATGGGCGATTATTGTAGGGGATCCAAAAGTCTGTGGGGGAAAAGATGTGCAGAAGGTTGCGCATTAAATAGTATAAGCAATGACATACAGAAAATCGCATACTGTGAAATCGACACCCTTTATTAAGTAGCCCACTAATTTCTCACTAGAGAAACAGAGTTAGTAGATACCAAAAAGCAATACCTTATATTCAATAGCCTCAGCATTGGTCGCGTGGAGAGCTGCCTTCACCTCTGCTGACGTCATCGCAGTGATACACCGATCGATAACAGTAGTTGTTAGTCCAGCCGCTTTACCGGCGTCGCGCAGGCTGTCGGGTTCCACAATGTCCTGATCACGTGACCAGACACGGAGCCAGAGTTGGCGACTGACCTCCTCCAGGTTGGCTGGATCGTGCTGCTTGACGGCGGTGACGAAGCGCATTGTCGCCGGAAGGGATCCCTTTTTGAAGATCACGTTAACTGGGTCCTGCGGGCAAAACACACAAAAGTATAATCCAGTTAGAACTAGAAATTGACTATAGCAAGCAAAAACAGTGTTTAGGCCCAGTAACTTCACTACCTAAGACATATACAATTAATTTTCGAATATAATGAGTTGTTAAATAGACCACTTTTTAGCTGGATTTCAGCACATTGTAATTATTCGGTTCGTTAAATTGATTATCTTTAATTACAATATATATATTCTTAAATATTATTTTATAGTTCATGAAACTATATATTCAGAAATATAGCATTTTATTATCAAATATATTCATGACAAAATTATAAAAGGAAATAAACATGACGTTCTTCGAGGGAAATACAACACGATTTTTTTAAAAGAAAAACCAGTTTAAAAAAAAGTGAACTGAGAGGAAGAATATTGAACATTCTCATCACCTGTTGGGACATATTTCGACACATTCTCAACATCTGTTGGGACATAATTCGACACATTCTCAACATCTGTTGGGACATATTTGGAAGCGAATTTGTCATTTAAATTTCACGAGTTTCATTTAATCCATTCAACGCCGGATAAAACAAAGTATTTCTTAACAAATTGAACAATCTTTTTGGGTATATTCTTAAAATAATCTATTGAGACAGTTTTTGGCAATTATTGTTCATGCCTCTATTACATAATGCAGAAATAATTCCTTAAATAATGAGATTACGATAACATAAGGTATTTTTTCTCTATTTTAAACATGGTAGCTCTGTCTAAAGGATTTATTGTTTATCTAGATTCTGATAAAAGTAAATGCTTCCATCATCTGACCATTTCAGGGTTTTTATTGTCACACAATGTACATATATTAACGTAGACAAAAACAAATAGATATTGCATTTACTGTTAGAACAACTACTGACACGTATTCACTAAAAATAACCTTCAAATTTCATCAAATAACTTTAATAGCAGAAAATAACACATTAAAATATAAATAAAAATCACAGCAAATCGTAAAATGACCAATCAAAACCAAAAACGTTTTGACTGCGAAATATAATAATTTCAATACATTGTAAAATAATATTATAGTCTAAATGAAAGGTGTATTACACACCGATTCGAACACGATTTAGATATTTGAAAGTGCGTAGGTGCTTTCAAACGCTGCATACCGTGTTTCTTCTAATTGAAGCCCATGCTCTAATACTAGCCCATGCTCTATTATAAGCCCACCTAAAATAA
>JAUZND010001869.1:0-13215 GCA_034780555.1 Coelogynopora nodosa
GAAGTTGCTTCTTTCAACAAGAAGTTGCTTCTTTCAACAAGAAGTTGCTTCTTTCAACAAGAAGTTGCTTCTTTCAAAAAGAAGTTGCTTCTTTCAACAAGAAGTTGCTTCTTTCAACAAGAAGTTGCTTCTTTCAACAAGAAGCATTAAATTGTTGACAAAAACACGTAGTCATACTTTGACACCACTCGGCCACCATATTCTTCTCTCATTCGAAAGTTTTTAGATTAAGTTCATCATAAATATTATTTCGTAGAAAAATTTACTCTTATTGAATTTGTCAATATACTCGTGGACATTGTAAAAAAACCCTAACACCAATAGTTTCAAAATGACATAGTTGAAATGTTACCATTTAAATATTTAGAATAACATAAATAGACACCAACCATATATTTTATACAGGGACTACTATAACATTCCCTGATTTTATACAAAAATTATGATGTATTTACTGGTAATGTCCATAAATGGATATTTAAAATAATTAGTGACTTCGATTGTATTGTATTTGAATAATGTGCAAATTTTTAATGTCGATTCTGTCTGTCTTAATAAAACATTCTCGGGTCAATTATCATAATATAAAGAGTGTCTCAATTCTTAGATTTGTAAATTTGCATGAAATCAACTCACGATAGTCCTATACAAATATGTACACTTAGCCAAAATAAGGATTAGGAAAGTTGGAATATTTTTCACATAATTCGAGTATTGGATTCAGTAACTCCTCCAAGTAAGACTGTCAAAGTTAGGATATCTTTCACGGATTGTTTGGACATTACGTCTATTAATTTCAATTTTACTTCTTGTTAAAATAGCAGCTTTTGTATGATTGCTGTCAAAAAGGTTCATTTCTACACAATAACCTGAATAATGAACAATTGCTAACTTTAATTTTTTAATTTTTTTCAGAAACATCTCAATAGTTCTCTTGTGCAATTGATCTGTGTAATCAGTGTTCCCTTCTCGATCCTTTTGAAATTCAATAAAAACATACTGCAGATGAGGACATTGGATGAGATAGCTAAATATATTATTACTCTGAACAGAAGGTAATTTTATGTGAACAGAAGTTAGTTGTGGAACAAGTGGAAGCCTACTTTGATTGGGAGATGAACATAGGAATTCACAGAAAGTGTCGATATAAAGTTCTCTTATATTCACCAATTGTGCCAGAATCGAACGCAGACTTACTCCTGTGTAACACGAACTAAAACATACCTTTTGAGTATTTTGAGCTTTATCGCGACAGAACTGGATAATGTCCTCTGTTCGGGTATCATCTTGGGAACATCTTCCCATTTTTCTCACAGTCAAGTTAGCCAGTCGAGGAAATGTTACTGGCCGAGCTAGTAATAAAACTAATAGATGAAAGGGAATATCAAGTGTCTCCAGAATGTGTGCAGATGGTTCCAAACAGTAGGTTATTAAGTTTTGTAATAAAGGGTCGGTAATAACACGACATCTTCTATCAATCATAGACTCCTTTCCACGGAGGACAAATGTTGAGAGGTTTTCCATTTTTATACATTTGAAGTAGTTCATTTTGATGTGTTCACCTGACACCCCTACTGGACTTATGTCAAAATAGATATGTCGGTTGAAAGAGTTAATTTTACTTTCGTTGTATAATATATTATGTGGATCAGAAGGCATTTGAACGAAACTTCTTGTCTTGCTACAATAGAAACTATCGTTATTAAACCCAATGTATTTATAGTTATCTACGAATATTTCATTGTATACTTCCACTTCTTTCCTGTGAAATGCTTTGAGAATTTGTGTATCAATATATTCTTTCCCAATGATCGTTAGCATTTTCAACCGTGGCAGATCAATTAAAGTTTTTTTTAGTGATGGTAAAAGGTTATTATTGATTTTTATCCATTCCAAGGATGGCCAATTAAAAGTTAGCTCAATGCTGAACGTCTGAAAATATATAAGGAGCAAATTCTTAACTTGTGGCAGTATTGAAATGAGACGCAACAAATCGTGTGATGGAGATGGCCGACTTGGCGTGATGAATTCATTATCTAAATATATGGAAAGATTGTTCAGAAGTGGACTCACACTCAATTGCTCATGACGTTGCCCATCCCAGATTCCAACGCTGTCTAATTTCCAAACATAAGCGTTAAAAATCTCTAACAATTGTAGTTTACACATGAGATGAATTATTTCCGACTCAAGAAGTTTGTGTTGTCCCAGATCTAGACAGACCATACTGGTAAACAGGCACAGAGACTTGACCAAACTCTCCGATGAACATAATGGCTGCGCACGATCGAAAACAATTCGATGAACTCGACTGCTTTGTTCCTTTATTCGAGTCAGGGTTGTTGCTGCATCGCTTCCAGGATTGTAGTTGTTGTTGTCCAGGTGGATAGTGGTTGGACAGGGTATCGGGCGTTCAATGGCGTCCTCTAATTGAGTGTAGTCATTGATCGATAAATATTGACCAATATTTAGAAGTACAAGATCAGGAAGCCGCCTCAGATCCATCGATGTCGAAATCTAGCAATCTGCAATGCAGCAAAGACGAACACAAATATAAGGAATGCATTGTGAAACAGGTTGGGTAGAGTGCTGGTCATTGCAATTTTTATAAAATATTTTAGACATAGTTTGAAGAAGGTGCAGCTGTATTTTTCATAAATTCTGAAGGGCAATATTCGTAAACAACAATTTTTCCATAAGTGAGATTAACTTATTTTTTTTCTCTTTGTTTCTAAAGATACAGTTAAAAGAAAACAGATATATTTTAGTGTTTTAGCAATATAAAACTATATGATTATTAATGTATTAAGAAAATATTTATTCGTAACAGCTTTAAAACTATTTCATTTTGATGGTATAGAATGAAGAATTTAGTTCATTACGAATTTAATTAATAAATTATGAATTTAATTCATGAAGAATTTAATTCATAAATGCTACATTTACTAACTTTAAAAGTCACATGCTAGTAATAAGACATTATATCTTCTTGCATTTATAATATTGATAAATATATTAATTTCAATATAATTACAAGTAAAATATGAATGATATAAATCAAATCTATAGATAAACATAAGTGCAAGTAGGTATTCAATGTTTAGCTAGATATTTATCACAACTGATAGTAGGCCTACTCACCGAGAGTTTTTCTTGACGATTTAATTCAGATTTATATATTTTTAAAATAGAGGTTGGAAACGTTACTCAGAATGTGTGCTTCATTTAATCACATAAGCTAGAAAACAATTGTGAAAACTCAGGTTGCTATGTTGCCATAATTTATGACAGATCCTGAGTCTCTATTTTGAAATTATTCATGAACAGTTTCTCAATTGTTGGTGATCGATTAGTGAATTCCTATTTGTGTCTAATGAAGTGTATCTGACATATTTTCTTGGGGTAGTTTGCATAATATGTCTTTGTTATTATTTTCTTTGTCAACAAAAGCACACTACGATATATAATGCATTATTGATAAGATCCATCTTAGAACGAGGCCACTAAGTATAATTTATAAGATAGAAGATAGAGTTAAAAGGTTTGCGCAATATGAGCGATTTTTTCGCAATGCAATCACTTTTATAAACACTCACATTTAACCTTATTAATTTAGATTAAATAAATGTAAATAATTATTTTCAAAATATATATTTTGTTATAAAAACTGGGACATGTTAATTTCAATGGGCAAAAGTCAACTATTCATTAACAAAGTCAACTATTTAATAACAAACTCAACTATTTAATAACAAAGTCAACTATTAAATAACAATGTCAGCCATTTATTAAATAACAAAGTAAACAATTAAATAACAATGTCAGCCATTTATTAACAAACGTATTACATTGGCTCAGTCCATGATTTCATTTAGCTTAAACAAATATTAATTTATTCTCAAACTCTTTCATAAGAACATTAAAAATATGATCTGTATATATTTTTGTTTCCTTTAGAAAGAGTTAATATTTATTATGGTAATTCCTAATCGACTAACATTTGTATTCACATTTTGTTTTTTAAATTCTATTTTGCTGTAGACCTATACAGTCTTCTCATTATATTATAGAAGGATCTTCTTATATCTAATAACATTGACACATGTCTCAATTACAATAATGGGTGAATCAAATATCTATCATAACATTATAATTATACATGCATATATACATGCTACTCTTAGTAGTTAAATAATTTTATACTGCACGTTTCATATTTGTGTATGTTTATTATATGTATATGTATGTTATATATGTTATATGTTTATTTATGTATATGTTTTATATTTATATATGTACAACGAATTTTTAATTATCAAATCATGCAAGAATCACCAGATAAAATAAATGTGTATCAAGATAACACAATAATAATTTTAAATATCATAATATTCAAAAAAACAAAGAAATAAGTGTACAAAGAAATATCATAACACAGAATAAAATATTTAAATCTAAATATTGAAAAGTCAGATTATTTTGTATTCGGTCAAACATCACATAAATTACAATATCATAAAATAAATTTGTTCTACAAGTTTAGATTAAATAAATAATATTATTTACTCGATAAAATTATCCAATGACAATATCACATTTTAAAGTAATTATTTTAAACATCAATATAATGTATAGTTAATCTGTAAACAATTGACAATCAATAATTTAAAAAATCTAAACTTCGTTTTTCGTTTGTTCAAAAACAAATTTTACCTAGTTAAAGAAAACTGTTTTATTAAATGATCATTGACTTTGCGTTGTCTTGAACCTTTTTGCTTTTCATTTTTCTTTAAAATTTTTAAAATTTTCTTTAAAAGTAATATGACATTATGCGCATAATATTAAAATAATAATTCAGTTTTTGCTGTCATCAACTAATTAGTAACAGTAATAGTAGTACTATGTCTCAGGCGCGGATCCAGGCATGCTTCCGAGGCTTCTGAATCATGACAGATTTCCAGAACATAATTTTAATGTTTGAGTTAAAGTTTTTTAGACGATTTAATATAGTATAAACGAAACTTTGTCATAAAAAATAAAGTGCTTTTTTGTACCAATATTTATATTTATTACCCATTTTTATATATTTATTTAACCATAATATGTTTTTCAACATAATAAATTATTAAATATAATAATTCATTATATATGTAGATATTGTAAGCAATTATAAAGAGAACGGATATATATAGTAAATGCTGTTACTATGCATGGAATAAATGTAAAAATATTGTACAATACATATATACAACTAATAGATAATAAAAAATTACTTACAAAATAATTATTCAATTTTTTTAAATGATTCACTATTGTATGAGCGACCATAACTTGCCTTTCGAAAATTGAATAGTTTTATAACACCATAATTAATGCCTGTTCTACATTTAGGATGAATAATTCACCACCATGATATACTATATGTTTATTAAAATCATAATAGACATGTCGCCTAATGGTAACTCATAAAACTCTTAAAAAGTGCTTCTAAAACAAAAAAAATTATAGTTGCTATATTTTATTACTCTAAGGGCCGTATTCATGAATCAGACTTGAAATCTCAAGTTATGCTTGAGATTTCAAGTCTGACTTGAACGTATTCACAAATCGTACTTGAAAATAAACTTTAAAATTATGACATCAAAAAGTCAATATTTCAGCCAATATTTCAAGTTAGGTTTGTACTTATCTTGAAACATTATACTTGCAAATCAGTTACTCAAGTCTTACTTCAATTAAGTCTGATTTATGAATACGGCCCTGAGTAAGAATTTTTTAAATAATTGCAGTATTTAAAATAGTATTAAACCTTTTAGTTTAACAGAACAAAATTTAAATATGGAATAAATAAGTATGTGGATTTAACTTACTTAAATTATTATTAGTCTATATTAACTATTTTGTTTAAGTATCGATATGCACGGTAGCTTATAAAAATCATCGCAGATGTCAAACCGAGTTGTTAAATCAATTAAGTTTAATATGGCAACTATTGCAAATTTAAAAAAAGCTATACTTTGTTTAATGTGTTCTGTTGTCAATTTTTTTTGTTTGCATTGTGTACAAAAACCGCAATTGTAGTTTTAGAGCTAGTGTTTAATCTATTTAAAGTATATGAGAAAACTTTATTAAATTAAAAACATGTTATTAATTTTTTTAAATAATTTTATATTTACGGTATGCCTAATTACCATTTTAGTATATACAATACAATGGATAAATATATATAAAATATATAATTGTCAAAATAAGGTGTGCATACATATGAATATAACTAAGCAAATGCTACTACTCAGGTATTTTGAAGAAAATCTTTCAAACCTTTTACTTTTTATTTAATACGCTCTTTTAATATTAAGCATATAGACTTATATATTTAATAGGTATTAAAAAAATGATGTCAAAAAGATTTCTATTGATTAATACCCTTACAACAATTCCGACCTGTCAACCAGTTTTAATTAGTCGTACGTGTTAGTCACAAAACGTCTTAACAGTCTGAACTAGTCCTAATCATATTTCAATATATTTTAAAATCTGTAATTATATATCATACTAAAAATAATATACTTTGCATATTTATATGTGTTTCTACCTATATTTACACGATTATCCTTTATGCTTTAATTACTTGACTACGATCACATTTTGTATTGAATGTACAAGTTTCTCATTGCTCCATTACTATACTTATATCTCAAAATACATCATATTTATTTTGTTTTACTTACATAAAATAAAATTTGTAAACATATTTTTAATTTTGTTTCCATAGACTACCAAAGACGCTTTTTACAAGTTAAAACTGAACACTACGTTAAATTATGGTAAGATTAAGAGTAATAAATGATGAACAGGCATGCTTTTTATTATGAAATATATTATACTGTAAAATGTATTGTTAACAGTTAATGAAAACAAAGATATGCAATAGCTAAAAATAGTGTTCCTATAATAATGTCTATTGAATGCAGGAATTTAATGAATATGTTTCTAAATTTCCATATTTTATTCCAAATGGTGATGGTTACCGAAAATTTAGAACTGAATGTTCCTAAAAAAAAGAATGTCACTAAGTGCTGAAAACTTTTCATAAAGTTTTCTAACTTCAAAAAAGTTGCAGATTAATTTATATTTAAAATAATCTATGTTTATGACTATAATTATATACATAGACATAGTACATATATATACTATATAGTTTAATACTTCCAAAATAAATTACAATTTTCTATGCTGAAATAAAGACATACATAGACATATTAAAATTGAAAAAAAATCTGTTTTAATGTATTATAAGATTAAGAAATAACAAACAGACATCAAACATATTAGCAGTTTACTATAATTTATAAAAACTATAAAACAATTACACATTCAACACATATTACACCTAATTTCCATATTTGTTTCCACATTCATCTAGCGAACCACAACACCTACAGAGAAATAATATATTTATTATATAGATATATATATAAAATGAAGCTTGATAAAAATTCTATGAGTATTATACACCTTTTTTTTACTAGACTTAAAATTTTGTTTTTATTACCAAGATATGACACCATCAACATTTAGATAGGTGTTTTATCATGTAAAGGTATCAATTTCTGGATTCATTTAAAGAACCACAATACCTACAGAGATGTACTCATACCAAAAATGGCAAAATGAAGCTTGAGTGATTCTATTATATACATTTTTTTGCTAGACTCATAGAATGGAATCAGAGTTGTTATAATTTAACAGAATAAAATCAGAGTTAATTAGAGTAGAATAAAATGAAATTGGAGATAGTTAGAAGTAAATAAAGTGGAATAATTAGAATAAATTGGAATCAATATTTCCTATAAGTATAACTGCATTAAGGGAATATAGGTTATGGAACAAACCATGCATCATGTAAATTCTTAGATCAATGGGATAGACCATATCTAAACCACAAAAAAATTATATAATTTAAGTGGCATAATAATTCTAAATATATATATAGGTATAGTAAGTAACAAATATATTATAAAATAAACATAGTTGTTATACTTTTCATAGCTGTCAAAATAATAAAACAAAATTATAATTCCAGCAAATTTTATAATATAATTACTTGGAAACATATTTTTTTATAATAAATATATTATATTTTTATTGAGCATTTATGTTTAAATATACCATAAGTGCAAGTAGAATTCTCCATGTGGAGCTACAATAATGTATAGATAATTTTTTATACATACAGTAATCAACAGGTAAATTAATAGATCTGCAGACTAGTTTTGGGGTATTTACCCCTCATAAGTACAGAGTAGGAATCCAGCACTCCATCTAACTATGTCTAACTTATAATATGAGCCCTTTACCGCAGTTGCACATAATGTGCTTATAATCTGCAGGAAACTCCATAGTCTTCTTTATCAGTGGAGTATCAAAATTTATCTATACATTATCATAGCATCACATGGAAACTTCTGCTGCATTTTTACATAGCCTGAGCCATACTGAATCTCTCCTTATACCATTAAGTAGTTTGATTCTTATTATTAAGACTTATTTATCTGTGGAGTTTCTTCTTGATTGTAAGCATTATGTGCATTTGCAAAACTGCACAGTGAAGGGCTCATATTACAAGTTAGACATAATAGTTGACATGTGAGGGTGTGGCCTAATGGTAGGGGGGTTCTCTCATAGATAGCTGGGTTGCATGTTCAATTCATACTCTGTACTGATGAGGAGCAAATACCCCAAAATCAGGCTGCAGATGGATATATACCTGTTGATTACTATGTCTATCAAAATTCATTTATATACTATAAGTTTTTCCAATAAGTTTGTCAGATTTATAAAATTGTAGTTATTTTGATGGCTGCTGGAAATATAATAACTACATAAAATAAATTAAAAATATATATTTATTGTCATCAGCATCAGGTTTTATCTCAGTTACTTTGTATTAGTATCAGTACCATGAGTACAGAGATGTTATTCATATCATATGCTAAAAATTGTTTAAATGTATTAACTATAAAGTATTTACTAATATTATATAACAGTAAGATAAATTAAGAACTTAAATTATTTATTTTTAAATTTTAGTATAAACACTAGACTTGGATTACCTTAACCTTTAATATGATAATATTTAACATCTAAGAAATTATTTACAACAGTTTTATTTTACAGCACCCCAAATTAATGATTATAAATCACATAAGTTATATATGATTTTGTTGTCACAAAATCTCAAGAAATGCTCCAAAAATTATTCAACAAAATAACTTTAACAATAATTTTATTAGTTTTTATTTCTTCAAAAAAATAAAATGGAGAATATTTGAAAAAATTAGTTATTGTCAAATATCTACACTGTTTAATTAAAACACATAACATAAGATTTAACTATTTTTTTAAAGGATTGAGGCATAAAACAAATCAATTTGAAATCACCAAGAAAATATATCCAAAGTTGAATTGAGGAAGTAAGACTAGGAAGTGTTATATTACATAAGTAAAATGGTAGTGGATTGAGCTACATCACTGACAGAGTTGGGGAGGAAGTAAGATTCTGAACATTTTTGTGAAGTATGCAGGACCTGTAAATACAAAACATATAAGGAAAGACTAGCAAACTGTTTTATTATATATTAATATTTTGAAACAAGTGATTTGTCCTTTATGCATTCTATATTTAGAAGGTTATAACCACTCTACCTGTTCATAATATAATGTATTCTATTGCAGATTTTTAACACTGTAATGACATGTTCAGACTTGTGTACTTAACAATTGTTTTATTTGTATTTGATAAGTATACCTACATATTGATTGTACTATTTAACTTTAAGTGTAAAGTTGAATGAATGTATAATTTATTAACATTACACATCACCTTAATTTATATAAATTAATAATCACCTTAAATTATCTATTTGTCCCAAAAATATTATAATCTAATCTACCAGTAAAAGAATTTTAGCAAGCATCAATTAGAATAAATGTTAATATAAATTATAATAAGCAATATTTTATGTAACAATTAAAAATCATACATAAAATATTATTTTTTAATTATGTGTAAAATATGATAATTATTTATCCAATATATTTAAATATTTTATTTAGAAAGTTTTTTTCACAGTGAATTCTTTTTATTAAAAAATATTAAAATAAATCAATATTATATAAAATGTTGGTAACTATAAAAAACTGCATTTTATTTGTATTGCTATATGCATTGAATTGTAATTACATGTTGAAGCAATTGTAAAAATGAAGTGTAAGTAGGCAATATGATTGTATAAGGTATAATAGTTAGTTATTATAAATAGAAACTTAATCAATAAATAATCTTTCATATCTTAGACAGAGTCCATAGATACTAATTATTTAATGTCCCACCATGGCATTGATTATATAATTTTTTGTTGGATTAATTGTTTTTCTAGGAGTTCTCAAACATCTTTTTAATAAGTCGATTTTTTGTCTATATTTAAATTAATTTTGTGTTCATTAAAAATAATATTGTCATTTTTTTAGCTTTATATAATATAACCCCCAATTTATATAAAATTACACCTAGAAATTAACAATTCATTAGTATATTTTCCATTTAGTTGTTATTAAACAATTGCCAAACAAACCAATTAGCCAATTAACAAACACATACAGTTTGTACTTAACCTATTATATTACTGGATACATATCTAATCAATGGTACTATTTTATGTAAAATTGTTAGGTTTTCTTATTAGTATATTTTGTACATAATATGTTTATTTGAGATGTTTTACTATCTCATAAGGTATACATAACATTCCTTTTTGCTTCTTTACTATCCAATTTAGAGATTTCTGTTATCACATACTATAAAATTTTAAGAACTATACATGTACATAAGTATTTTACTACATTTTTATATGTATTGTTATTGAAAACTTTCACTGGCTTCACTTTATAGAAGTAAAAATGTATGTAATTATAGTCTTCTGTTTTAAATTATTATAAGATTAAAATACATATTGTTTTTTTAATTTATTAAACCTTTGTACTTTGGTGACTTGACAATTATTTTTCTGCCTTGAAAAAGGCATTGGATAGCATGGGAACTGTGCATAAAGAAGATTGTTGCTTGACTCTTACTAAGTTCAAAGTTTTATGTACAGCTATTAATAAATGCAAACATTCTTCATTAATATCGGTAATATATTTCATGTTATTAGATTTATTATTACAAAAAGTACACATTTAATATATCATTTCAAAAAGCTTCCCATATTTAAGGGTGATATTTTAAAAGAAAGGTTTTCAAATGTATATCTCTCTTACTAAATAGTTTTGATATATTTTTGCTCATGCCTATCCATAATTGATTATTGCTAATTGATGTTTTTCTAGGGTAATGAAAGTGGAGACGGAAATGACAATGTGAGAGTTGTCATGCGATGTCGGCCTCTCAATGAAAATGAAGTGAAACAGGGACATAAAATGGCAGTCAAGGTAGGTATTGAAAACCATAAACGAATGAATCAAAATTTTGCTAAATAAATGTTATTTATTTTTACTATTTGTGTGTAAGTAATGTGTCTATACTCTAATAAGTCATATTAATTTGTGATTATTTTAATACAATTTCCTAAATATTAAAAAATATTATTAAAATCCGTTTCTTCAGCATTTCCTCACCCTATGTTATCAAAATTCTGTTATTTTTTAGAAAACGTAAGTATTTCAAGATTATTGTATTACTACTGCCAAATTTCCTTTAAAACAATAGTAATTACTGTATTTTATAACTAAATGGTTCGAATCTTATGTTCCCCGAAAGTACAGATGAAACCATTTGACCCTCCATTTCATATCGATCCAGGTGGACGAGCCTCGTGGTGCCGTGTCGATTGTTGTCGATTCCAGCGGTGCCAGTCGCGAGGATGCTGTGAACAAGTCGTTCACCTTCGACTTTGTCTTCGGACCGGACAGTAAGCAGGCGGACATCTACAACAAGGTGGCCCGTCCAATTGTCGAGAGTGTTCTAGAAGGATATAACGGTGCGTGGCTGGCGTCGGTGTCGAATCTTACTTAAATAGCTTTATCGGTTGTAGTAATACAGTTGTTTAGTTTTTATAGCTATGTGAAAAATGTAGGGTGAAACGTAGACGACGTAGTGATTATTAGTTATATTCTCTACGTCTTATAACTGCTGCATAGTCCATTTGTAGTTCTTATAAAGATGGGGAGGAAGAGGGGTTGTAAATATGAAATTGTTCGTGAACAATAACCGATATTGTCATGTGCTTTTCTTTTAGTAATACAATTGTTGATGCAGACTTTTTGCATCATCAATGTTTGTAAAAATCTTTTTTTTAAATTTTTCTAAAATTTGTAGTCAAGTAGAAATTCTTGATATCAAATAGTTGAACAGTTATTTCCCATTTTGTCGAACATATATTTTTTGGTCTGGAAAATTGGATGAAGATAAAATGCAATTATTCTCAGATTTCTTTCAAATTATAATAGAAAAGCCTTTAGGAATGTTCTTCAAAAGTCAATTCATTTCTTTAAACATTTCCACTACGCATGCTCATACCCTCCCCTCCCCTCAACCCTCTATAGGTACAATCTTCGCCTACGGTCAAACAGGAACGGGGAAAACCTTCACAATGGAGGGGGTTCGAGCTGTGCCGGAACTACGCGGGATCATTCCCAATTCATTCGCACATGTGTTTGGCGCGATTGCCAAAGCGGCTGGTAATGTGCGCTTCCTTGTGCGAATCTCCTACATGGAGATCTACAATGAGGAGGTAAGTAGCTTAGCTGCTCGCATTGTGCTGTGGCTTCATACGTCCAGCTATAGACAATAGGATGAAGTCTTCATATGTCCGGCTATAGACAAGAGGATGAAGTCTTCATATGTCCAGCTATAGACAATGTGATGAAGTCTTCACATGTCCATCTATAGACAATATGATGAAGTCTTCATATTTCCAGCTATAGACAATAGGATGAAGTCTTCATATGTCCGGCTATAGACAAGAGGATGAAGTCTTCATATGTCCGGCTATAGACAATATGATGAAGTCTTCACATGTCCATCTATAGACAATATGATGAAGTCTTCACATGTCCATCTATAGACAATAGGATAAAGTCTTCATATTTCCAGCTATAGACAATAGGATGAAGTCTTCATATGTCCGGCTATAGACAAGAGGATGAAGTCTT
>JAUZND010001870.1:0-13214 GCA_034780555.1 Coelogynopora nodosa
AGGGGGGGATAGGGGGGGTGATGTGTAATGATCTATTTTTAGCCATGACTCATAAATCTATTTATAACTGCGGTCGAATCCACTCTTCCTATACTACTATTGTTATTTAAAAATCTACCACATATCTAATCGTCAAAATATCACTGATCATGATATTAATTTCTAAAAATTACAAAATAAATATTTTAAATTTATTTCAACAGTTAAATTGTATTGACGTCATTAGTTGCTGATTCATTGTTATCTTAAGCATAATTTTAATGTAATAATTTTTACAACAATTTGATCTTTATTGGAATTGAATCATTCATAATCTATTGAAATATATGGGAATTTATTGAATCCATGTTTAATAATATTTAAATTTTTTTTACTATCTACAAAGCAAACAATGAAAAATAAAATTGAAAAAAATATGTAACATATAACATATTTAACCATTTATAATATTATTTACAATAAAAGTTTAACATTTAACAAATACGCTGTATGTGGATTACATGCCACAAAAATCAATTTTTATAATAAATGTGTTTGTGGACGTCTTATTTTATTGCCAGATATCAGAAATAAATAAATTTTTATCCAAAAAATATACAATTATATACTTTGAAAAAACCAAAATAACAAAGTAACCAAAAGTAACAAAACCAATTATGTGACCAATGAATTGTTTTGTGAATGTTTAAAACTTCCACGTGGCCAACGTGTTTTACATTTTAAAATAATCAGTTGAATACTTTTTGAATTATAATCGATTAACATTTGTGAATAAATTTTACCACCTCTTCCCACTTTGCCATTCAACATAGATTTATTTTGATGTATTTGTGATATTTCTACGTGTTTTGTGAAGATAATAAACTTATACTAACCATGTAGTAGTACAAATACAAAATATGGTAAATTGAAATAACTAAAGTCAGTGTGTAATAAATAGTTAATGTGTTTTGACAGCAGCGGTGCCATCAATATTGAATAATATGGATTACTAAAATTTTATGGAATATAAGTTTAATATTGTTAATCTATCTGTTAAATCGAATTTGTTATTTTTTTAAAAATTAGTTTTAAAGTTTTTCTTGCTAATAAAATTGGAGAATGAGAAGCTTGAAATGGAAATTTTGACTTTTGTTTTGTTGCTTACATTCGTTTTATTCCCTTTATATTAAAAAAACTAATCGTGATATTTATTCGTTAAACACGCTGCAAAAAAATTATATAAAACTTTAGTAGTATGAGAGTGTGACTGCTGGCACAGTAAATATTGAATTAATTCACAATGTCAGCGTCATTTTCATGCAATTTAATATCGCCGAGTTTGAAAGTTGGACGTTTCGGGAAAGATCTATCTCTGGATCATGCAATAAAACTATGTACTCATTATATATCTAAATCGAGACCGAAAAATAAACAAGCATCCTAGTCACAACAACTACAACCACCTAATTTTGAAAGAGAGTAAAATCAAAGGTTACATATGGCAATAAATACATTTACTAAATATTATATTCGTGCAAAACTTTATCTGCTCAATGAATACCAAGGGTCGAGAGAGGCAAAATTTCCTACGAGATTTAAAAGGTGAGTTAAACTTATACCAGAAAAAAGGCTGATTCAAACGTGGAGGTGCAATGGTAGTGACATTGATTTAATGAATTTAATCATTAGAATTTTATGATTTTATGAAGATTAAACAAAAGAATTTTAGGATTTTAACGGATTAAGTTATAGGATCTTATAGGTTAAATTTATTATTTTATGAGGCTCAACTTTATTGATTGATATTGATTGAAATATTTGATTGATATTTTTTATTGATTTAAATATTTTTAGGAGTTTATAAAATAAAAATTAGAATTTGAGGATTTTATGGGGGTTCAATTATAATATTTTAGAATTTTATGGAGTAAATTTTTTTATTTTATCATTTTAGGGGGGTTAAATATTAAAATTTTAGGAATTACACTTAAAGATTTTTCGTATTATATGGGGTCAAACGTTCCACTATTATAGGTTATAGTTTAGGATTTTATCGGTTAATGTTTGGAATTTATGGATTTAACTTTAGGATTTTAAGATTTTATGGCGATTCAACTGATATTTTAAAAAAATATGGCGGTTAAACTAGGATATTATGATATTAAACTCTAAAACATTATATTAATGATATGGTGTATACATACATATTGCACATTGAAGCTATTTAAATTAACTGGCGATATCGAAGCGATACGGAATATATTGGCTTATGGGCGTTTTGGTCGATGTGTGAATTTTGACGAAACATATAATAATAAAGACACGCGATATGAGAAATTTTCAATACAGACGATGCATTTTTTCAAATGTTTTATTTATATGGTATTTATAGTAGTATATACATATATATATAGTACATGTATAATGGACTTGTAGTTATTTTATATTTATCAAAATAGCTAAAGCATTTTATACAAATCATATATATGTATGAGCTATTGGTTTTACATATCAATTTTTATTGATTACATTCACAATCATCGGAATTTTCATTGAAATTAATGCACTATATTAGAAACAGTTAATTTATACTAATTTTCAACTTGCAAATATGATCTCGGTGACCCTGAATTAGTTAGAAATGACTTACCTGGTTGAAATAGGCATCTAGGAAGTAATAGAAACCGAAAAACCTATACTTGATTTTTGTGGTTTAAACTATTATCAAAGTTTTATGGTCAGTCGGTTTTATTTCTGCTCAGAGGGGGAGAGCCCCCGTATTTTAAGACAATTAGCACACTGTGCCATGCATTCCCATACTACTAACTCTATATATTTTCATATATTTACGAGATATTACGAAATTATGATGACATAAATCGAGAAAATATCTCGATAGTCAATTATTTAGCTATCTAACTAAGTTAATATCAGCAAAATTAGTCTATTAATCTTTTTCAATGAATCGACTTAATCATTAATTAATGATTGAAACTATTAATAGTATTGATCTGTAATATATTATTAATGTATAATAACATTACATTTATGCGTTAAACTAATACACTAAGAGTCTTAATAGAAGAGTGATTGTGAACAAACGAAAAAGTACTGCCCACTTTGAAATAACGAATAAAGAAAACAACCACAGAAGAATAAAAAATATTGATAAAAAACACAAACATAGGTACAATATAATAATGATGTATTATTAGCTAAGTATGTAAGTACACATAATCGTAGGTACAATATAATAATAATGTATTATTAGCAAAGTATAGTATGTACACATAATCGTAAGTACAATAAAATAACGATGTATTATTTACAATGTATACATAATTAATTATGAACCTTAGCTAGGTTTGAAAGCTCGGTTTTTTTATCAATAAACATTTTAAAATTAAATGATATTCAATTAATAAATTGAACCAAATTTAAATTAAAATCTTAATTAAAGATACTATTATTTATTTAGAATAATTATTCTTTGATGAGTCGAAAAATTAAACAAAATAAGTCTAGTTTTGTCGGAATGAAAGTTCAATAAAACACAATATACAGCATTTGTCAGATTAATGTATGATATTGTTATACAGTGTGTATATTTATACATTATGATATACATGCTCTTTAATTGAATTTCTGATTTAGAGAATTAAAAAGAAATCAATTTATACATATAGAAGGTTAATAAAAATTTTCTATTACATATTTCGAACTATGAAATAAAGTACATTTTAATAATAATCAATACTCACGATAAGAGAAATAGATTCTTCAAATTATAATTTAAATTTGACAGTATTTCATAAGAAAAAAGAGATATCAAATTTAATAGGAGAGCCGTTTTTATGTGAATTACGCTAAATAAAATACGTCAAATATATATATTTTTAAATATTTAAATTTGTTTGACACATGTTTTGGCAAAATGAAAAATAAAAATAAATGAAAACATTAAAGCCGTGTTGTGTAAAGTGTTTATTTTATTTAGTCCATTATATTGCTTAAAAATATTGTATTTATTTCCTTAACTTATTTTTAATTGGAAGATCATGCGTAATGCAGAAAAATATTTAATGATAATAAAAACACAAACTTTTAAAATTTGTATAACTATGATGTTACTAGAAAAGAGTGTCATTCTATGTACAATTAAACGGCAACATTTCTTTCGTATAGTTACCATATGTTACTTTGCTTATTGCTTCTTCTAAATGGATATCTTAGGTAGAAAAAGAGAGGAAAAACCCTACAGGTATTCTATAGGTCGAACTGATTGGTAAATATAATCGGTTATATGTTCTGTGCTTTCCTAGACATAAAAATAGGAAAATGCAACATGTCAAGTACGTTTGGTTAGAAAAGGTTGGCTATGCATATTTTGGTACACATATCTTCTTCAATAACTTTTTTAAGTGACAAGTTACAAAGTTATTTTATAGTAAAGGTGTACAATTCCGTTTTATTAAAAAGTCGTTACATACAAAATGATTGTACGTTTTGTTATACTAACCTTGGCCTGCCATTTTGTTGTGACTTATGGAGAGGATAAATCAAAATCCTTTAAAATGGAGTCAGAAAAACCTTACGAAATGCCTAAAATTCCGTATTATTGTCCCAAACGATACCGGTACTACGACGGATACAATGCGCAAATGTGTCGCTTCTGTCCCCAGATTCACTGCTACATTGCTAAGGGGGTCCACGTCGATGACCGGAGCAAAAATGCCAGTTACGTTTCTTGCTCCACTTTGAAAAACATGCCACATGAAACTGATATCCTACAACACCTTGACTGTGTTATGACCGGTATGCCCAAAACCGGTATTAATTTGTTTATTTATCAGCGAGAACTTATCAAGGAACAACACGTGTCTGAGTGCATCCACTCAGACTTTCTTAAGTGGATAACTGGATCATTAGAAATAAGGAATTTGCAACTTGGTTTTCCCATGAAGAAGGTTCCGCAATACATATTTCTCATCAATAGTAAAATTTTTGAAGTGAGTTAATTACTATACGTTAAAAATGATGTAAGTTTTACAGTCGTCACGTAATTTATACATTAAAATAGCAATTTTGCACGTAGATTGTTTTATACTTTCATATAAATCAATTGTTTAGAGAATTAATGTAATTCTTGTTTGCCATTAAATTTATATATTATTACTATATGTACACGTATATCAAAAACAAATAAAACCCATAAACAGTTTTAAACTCGTAAATGAGTATCAGAAATACGTAACGCACTACAATTTTGAACCTATAAATTGTTTTCCATTAAGTTACATATTATAAAGGTGTATAATTCTAAATTAAATAAGCTATTAAACTAAGCCTTATATGTTTAAGATTTTGAGGGGTATTTATATGGGCACGGATACTAGATGATCATGTTTAGCACATTGCAGATAAGAGTGTTTCAAATACACTTACTAAAATGCTGTGTGTGCAACTTGTCTTGAAAACTAATCGATAAATAAAAATGCAGGAGGTGTTTGCAGCTTTATACTGCTAGTTGTATTTAGCTTAAAATCAAGTATATAGAGACCTGAAAAGTGCATATCATCATACGCCATTATAAATTGCACATAACATAGTGGGTGTAATATCATTTAGAATATTCTTAAACTCCGTATGTCTTATTTTAACTCTATTTAATAATACTTAGTTTATAACGCAATAATTATAGAATTTTAAAATATTTAATCTTTACGTCACTATAGTATTATTAGTTCTTAATTAAAATATCTTAATTTTTTTTCACGACAAAAATTAAAAATAATTATACATCTTTTATTCAAATTGGATATGCTAAAAGGATATGTGTAAAGTCTTGTAAATAGCTTGTAAAACGATTACAACTTTATCACGATGATAACGATTTAACAACCACACATGCTGTTAAAAACTATAGTGTTCAATCTTCCTGTAATTTTTCTAAGCTTTAGAATACCTACATTTATATATACAATATATATATATATATAATTTACCTATAGGTCAGAATAATCAGAAGTGACAAATTATATAATTAATAAAATATACTGCAAGAAAAGTATAAAAAACATTAAATGCGCCATTAATTACACGTGAAACATTTCAAGTTTCAGGTGTAAGTCTAATAGCTTTCAGATTTGTGTAAGTCTTGATAAAACACTGAAAAACTACTCGCATGTTAGTAGAAATCTATCTATTATAAACTTATATAGCAATGTCATGAAATTTTTTATTTTGTATGGATTTTTTCCTTGTTTTTCTTTCGTTGTGTATAGTTTATACTTCTCTGTATATACAGAGATGTAGGCTACTGGGATTAACAATTGACTCTAGCTACAGTGAATGCCATTTTATGATATGAATAATCTTAGAATCCTCAAGCAAGCAATTTTTAGAAAACAAATATTTATTACAAAAAGTCATATTGGAAGCAACACATATAAGTCTGATTTTGAAAAATAAAATTTTTTCGAAATATTATAAAACGTATCAGTGTCGGATATTGCATTTGTAAGATTTTCAATCTAAAGAAGAAAATTTGTATATTTGAAAATATTACCTATATGTATATTTAAAATATTATCATTCACTTAATTAAATTCAAACGTTATTTCTAAAGTTTTCCAATCGCTCCGGATTATTTCAGATGGTCCAAACAGTTGTCACAAGGTAAACGCTTATAATGTATTTCCTAATTAATAAAATCAATAGACAAACAATTATGAATTTTAGGTATTTATAGGATTTTCACGTAACAAATTGATATAAATAATTATAAAAAAATGTTTGGAGAGATGCAATTAGGGTTATAAAGATAAGTATTATATGATTTTTTGGGGGGAATTTGATGAAAATTTCGCCGAATTTTCATACATATCATGAGAAAAAGTATTTATTGTGTTTTTTTATTATTTTGTACAATAAAATATGAACAATTAAATAAAAGCTATATAAAAAGCGCTTTATACTGTTCAATAAAAAAGGGTAAATTCCTTTAATGAATTTTATTAAACATATATAAATTTTCGTTTATTATGGATGAAACTTTTAGTAACAATTGCCCAGAGTCTGTTTTACTTCGTTGTAATACTTGTTTATTGTTTAATTATTTGTAACTTTGTAAAATGAATACATATTTAAATTTCAATAATTGTTATAATTTGTTTAACGTTATTTTTATATACAAATGAAGTTATGGAAATAAACCATTTAATACATATATTCACATTCGACTTAGAATGTAATAAACTTTTTTTTAAATAACAGTTATTTATTCTTCACAAACCAGAATACATTCCTACAAAATCTTTTCATTAACAATTTTTTAAAAGGGTTTAATATCAACAGTTACAAAGATCAACGAAAATTATCAAAATTAATTAGAATAATAAATTAAGAAAATTGAAAATTAATTACAAATAATATTAATTTTTTACTTAAATTTACATCATTTGAGTGAAGGGAATAACATAATTGTATAAACAATTTTTATCCGGACTTTCTTTCTGTGACGTTGGACAATTTATCTTTAAGATTGAAATTTTAAATTATTTTATGAAAAAAATACTTGTACGAAATATGGGGTGATTAAATTTTTTTTACATATTTCATATAGGTATATTAACGTCATTATACCTCTATCTTTAACTGTATTTTGATTATCTCTTTGACCTGATTCAATGGTAA
The DNA here is from genome assembly GCA_034780555.1 of Coelogynopora nodosa. Lineage (NCBI taxonomy): Eukaryota > Metazoa > Platyhelminthes > Proseriata > Coelogynoporidae > Coelogynopora > Coelogynopora nodosa. The sequence continues at coordinate 7,678 of JAUZND010001870.1, forward strand.
TATTTTTTTAAATATTTTAAATATTTTAGTATATGGTATATTCTTCACCATTATAAAATAAAATTAATTTGTTAATGATAAACAGTATTTATTTACTATTAATTTTTATACTTTGATCTATAAATAAAAAATTACAACTGAAATTATATTATTAAAATACACTTCTTTGTTTTTTAAATAAAAAATTTGCTCTGTTTAATACAAATAAAGAATCAAACAAATTGTTTTAGTGCACTACTCTATGACTTTAATTTATATTCAATATCCGTTATTATGCAATAATTGAATACGTTAATATTTCAACACAATAATACTAAACATATTCACTACTTCAAATCTTTATTAAAGTAGAAAAAATGTTAAACATTAATTTTATGACCATTTTAGTCCCTCTATAATATTATACACATTACAGTTTAAACTGTGTTTCTATAATTTATACCATTTAAAAGTTAAAAAGATCAATTTAAAGAAATAAACAAACAAACTATGAGTGGAGAATGTAATACAATATATATCAATGTTTATATCTTATTATCCGAACAGAAAATTGAAAATCTCATGATACAAAGCTCACATCTAGAGAACGAAAAGTTTGACCCAAACGATCTCTCGAGAACAATGAATTCTGGACCGACTTACATAGTGTTTAAGTCTAAATTGAGCCCTCACCTCATCGCCTGGAACAAAACTGTCAGTGATGGTATGGAAATGTGTCCTTCTTCAAAACTTACAATGAGTACGAAAAGTACCTGCTTCATAACTGTAAGTAAACCACTCTAATTGTTATATCCAACAACATAGTTTTGTTAATATACGTAAAATTATTACTTATTTGAGATTCTAAAAATCTATCAAATTATAACGATAAACACTTTTGTTACCATTTTAAGACAATTTAAAGGTTGTTGTTGTTTTTAACAAATTGTTGAAAAACTTTATATATTTCTTTAGTGATCTATTACTGGCAATACAATATCTCTGATCATTTGTAAATTGTAAACGTTACACATTTTTTATTTTTCACTGTGCAATAGTTCTATTGTTCCTTGCTATATTATTACTATAATTAAGAATATTTTGACGCATGTGTGTGCAATAGAATCTAATATTAGTCATTTTATCATAATTTGAAATTCAAGAAAATTAATTAAAATTAATGAATAGTTTCAATATTTAAATTTTACATGATATACGTTATAAAATTAAAAGGCATCATTTATTTAGTCGCTGGATTATAGATTATTAAATATATTAATATTATATATATTCGTAATATTATAGTTGATAAACCTTACAATTAAAATTAAAATATGAAATCAAAGACATCTATTTCAACAAGAGTTTAATACTTTATCAACTATAATATTATGGATACTTTGATTTTATCGCATTGTCTATTGCATTATCAGAACAGTCGAGTTTGTAATACAAAAAAGGATAATAAAATCAAAATATTCTGTGAAAAATATATTTCTGTACACAACTCGTGCACAATTCGCATCATCACTGTAATCAACTTAATTCACTGAAAGCATTCTTCCTTCGGAATCATGCTTATTTAAAAGGGAAATCTCGTAGAATACAACAAAAATGCTAATTTTGTACTAGGTATGTAAATCACTATTAATGAGAATCATGAAATCAATGAATATCGATAATGTACATCTACAATAATTAATAAATTATATTAAAAAAAATCAAACAAATGCACTTATTACTAAAAAAAAATATCGCAATGCCAAAACGGAATCAGCGAGTTGAAAATATTTTTAATATCAATTTTCTTAATATAAATCTATAAAATCCATTGTGAACCAAAAAGAATGTTACAAGATTATTATTTTATTTTATTTGCATCTCAACGCGCCCTATATGTGCTCGAGATGAAATGTGTCACTGACAAATTCGATAGTTCCTGTCGAAATAAACAGGTGATACACAAAACAATCAATTTAAAATAAATTCAGAACATTAATAATTATTTAAAATTAAAATTATTTTAACGGGACATAACAATTATAAACATATATGCTGTATCAAAAGTGTTCCCATCCGAAAAGAGGATATGGATAAAAGACCGCTTAGGAAAGCCCAGATTACCGAACACATCCAACAGCAACACCTCCCGGACAAACATACCAAAATTCGACACTGAATATCTACAACCAAAAGAACTTCTTTGTGCGCATGCTCTTTACTCTATGACTGGGAAGTGGTCTACCCTAAATTATCTGAACAATTCCGTATATTTTTTTACCACTAGTAATATTCACGTACCTACTGTATATATATATACTGTACCTACTGACAAACCTAAATAACCCAATTTATCACTATTGTTATCATTATTGCTTTCAATTAGCTCTTACTGTACCTCAATACTGAAAATAAAGCTTATTTTATCTTAACCCTTCTAGGAATACTTGTTATTTAACAAAGGCTACAAAAAGGTAACAAATTAAAATATATTATGGATATCTTAAAACGATTTATTCATCTTCTTTTATAAGACAACTCATAAAATATTAGTATGTCCAAATCATAAAGATCGTATGGCATCGGTTGTATGCAACCGTTAAAAATCTTTTGGAACAAATCTATGTTTTTATTTAATATGATATAATAACTTTATGCTTATTATATTTTTAAACTGAAAAATATTAAAATAAAAATATTGCTAAACTTTAATAATAATTTTTTCAATAATAAAGCTGGAATGAAATTAAACGAAGTTAAAATGTAAACTAAAATTTTGCAAACTAAAAATGTAAAATAACAAGTATGAAAACTTTTTGTTCAATTACAAAATTAGAATATTACATTTAATAGTATTTTAACAAACCAACTTTGTAAATTAGAATTTGGCAGAATATTAACAAAACCATGGGACATTTATAAAGCGAAAATTAGATAACTTTGTGAATTTACAACCAATTGACGAAATCACAAACATACTTTGTAATTATACTTTATTATACAAATTTTGTAAGCATGTGTAGATATAGTTCGCAACAAATCAAGTAAACTTACTCATTAAACTATACGGGAGGAAGGATCTAAGGTATGAAACTGGATTATTCTTACTGGTTATATTAAAAATTTTACCAATTAATGGATAGATTTCAGCATATTTTTCTCATATTGTATATTTATCAGTCGGTTTTTTAGTATTTTTAATTTGATAAATCAACTTACGTGAGTGTTGGCACCTATACTTAGTTAGTGCTGCGATGGTGTATCGGGCAGGACGTTTGGCCGGAAGTAGGTTGACCTGGGTTCGGTTCCCATTTGGAACTCGGATATATTATCACTATTGAAATATTTGTAACTGTTGTCGATAATTTATTTTGCCAAGTTTTTTCATTAGAATTTCCATTTTTAGTTTACCAAAATGATAGAAGATACCGAATGGAAATGCCAAAAATAGACATCATTTTGATATCATCTGTAAAAATATAACGGGTAAAAATACTATCAAAAATTTTATGTTTATGGTGTTATAGATTTCTTTACATATTTTTCTTTACTATATCAAATTATATATCGCTTCATACCTATATCTAGAATATTTTATTATTTCAAACAGTTAAATTCGCCAAAACGTATAACAGCAATTTAATTTTCATCGATTTTGAGTTATTTCTATTACAGCGATGGAGATTTTTAATTAGACATATCGCCAATAGACTTTTAAAGTAGTGTAGCACATGACAAATGAAGTCAAGTAATAATTACTAGTGAGGAATGTAAAGAAAAACCACAATAAAATTGAAAGTTTTTATAATAATTTTTGAAGAAAATTATTCTTTATAGTGTAAAACAGTTTAAATATATTTATTGAATAATAACTTAGTTAAAAAAGATCCTTTTAAATCTATGTATCTCATTGTTAAATAATTTATTAATTTCTGGTTGATACGTAAAACATACTTCATCATTTTTATTAATTAATTTTATGCTCTGTTTATTAATATGTAAATCAGAAGTATACTTTATTAATGTTTTAATTTTCCTTGACACCTTAACATAGTCTCAGTATCATAACTGTATAAGAGTTGTAACGCGTAAACCTAATAAAACGGTTGTAACACCTACCTTCAATTGAGAGCTAACCGTGTTTTGACCGTCAACTATAGTGGACTCGACCGACCACAGACCCTTCTTATTTCGGGTGTAAAACGGTTTTGTAAAAATTCATAAAGTAAACAGTGTGTATTACCTTTAACAAACCGCTTTTTCACAAGTGTTACACATGCTTACTTTGTGAATTTACAAACTTAAACTAACAATGTGGAATATTTATTTTTAAAGTTAAGGTATTTATCGTTTTTAGTTAATATATACAACTAAGTTACATAGTTAACTACATTTAAAACGTTATTTTCTCTTATAAATTATACTTATTGGAACGATCAATGCACAGTTTATTTTTATTTTGTAAAACTTCCTTTATTTGTTCATAATTTATTTATAACTGGTTTTTATTATAATGTTGTTTAATATTTTTATTTATTAATCGTATTCACAAATAATTATTTAAAAAACATAAGATAGATATTTAAGAAGAAGATTCACGAAATTTCACAAAGATGTGAGCAAAATCAAGTAAAAGTGTTTGAATGTTTGATATTTTGTAACAATTACATCGAGGACAGCGTATATGCTAACTGTGGCATGTCATGACAAAAAGTTAATCATGTATTTTCCATGACATGTCATAAAACAAGAAAACATTTGTTTCTTAATATTTCTCGAAAAATTCAATGTAGAAACGTGTTATAGAAGGTCTGTTATGTCAATAGCAACGAAAGCATGTGCTATCCTTAGTAGGATATAGGTTCATGTTATAGCAAAATAAAGAGAAGTATCTTAATGATCGTATTAAATAGCTTGTCAAAACAAGTTAAGCATTTATTATCCATGCAGACATGTTATAAAAAAATCATGCAGTGCGGTACTATGTCGTTATTTTATTATATTATTCAAGTATGTCGTTATTTTGTTATAAATTATAATGTTATAATTTATAACAAAATAACGACATACCTTAGCTTGATTTTATATCTGTAATTGAAATGTAAACATTTCCTGATATAAATATCTCAAGTGATCTCATCTTTTAATAATAAAAATAATAGGATACAATATGATAAATTGTTATAAAAAATTAAAAAACACAAAAAGTATGCGACTATAATGGAAAGTTTCGGTTTTTTTTAAATAAAAAAAACTTTTGTAATTTGAAATTACAATAATTACTGTTGATTAAAATCATGAAATATTTTAATTTTAAAATAATTATTTCTGTAAAATATTCAAAAGCAAATTTAACGATATTTCAGCAAGTGCTTATATAGTCACTTACAATAATAAACTTAATGAATTTGTTAATTGTTTAAATGCAATTATTACTGCTATCGATGTTGCGTACTGTATATGATTAATTTTTTTATGTTTAACTATACCTTAACAAGTTCAAATTCGGAATAAACAATGTCAAATTCGAATAAACAATTTCAAGTTCGGAATAAACA
>JAUZND010001871.1:0-13213 GCA_034780555.1 Coelogynopora nodosa
TCCCACTAATTCAAGGTCACTGAGTTCGATTTTTCTACTTATCAGTTGATCAGAGCTTTAAAGACAAAAACAAAAAATTTGGGGGGGGTATGATTTATTTTTAGCCATGACTCATGAATCTATTTATAAGTGTGGTCGAATCGACCCTTCCTATACTACTTCTTACTATTAATCTTTTATAAATTACTTTTATAATAAATTCATACTTAATTAATTCAACGCTAAATCACAGCGATAAAAAAGATCGGCAACTTAAACGTTAATACGGTTTTATTCTGCTAAAATATAGGCAAACAAGGTGTGTTTACTTAAAAAAACAACAACTATGTCAAAATATAAAGCTAAACTTACAATATATTCACATCAGTAAATTCAACTATTTTATATTCGTACGTTTCTAAACATAATGAATTGTGTTCTAAACATAGATAATAATCATTAGATATTCGTATTTAGTTTATTATCTATCGATATTATAATGCACAGTAGTAATCAATGTATGCAAATAGATGAATATAATGTATTTCAAGTATTTTATTATTTATTTTAATTTTAATTTTTGTTATTATTTAGAATTAATAATTAAGAATATATACTAATTATAACATTGGTTGCACATTCAAATCGTTGTCCTTTTTACGGTAATAATTGTAATTTATATTGGTTGAATAATCAGACAATTTTATAATGATTTTCTTTCGTCTTTTTTGGGATGTCGAGATATATTGTTTAGCCGACCCTGCCTGATATTCTTATCATCAATAATAGTATTGTTCAAACAAATTTTTTCCGTTTTATTTCGTAAATATTTTTGTTAAATTGTCTACATTTTTCACGTCGATTGAATGTACTGTAATTGAAATAACTAATTCATACGCGTGTATTTATACAAATGTTACGGGAAAAGCTCTTAATATATCATGGTTTATTTATGTTATCAATTTAAAATATGTTGGTCAAACATTTTCGGATTTGTGGTGTGAAGATTCAACCTAGCCTGCTTTCCTTTTACACTTCGCTTTTTTTACCTTCACTTGTTGCCAGTATGTGTTTGTTGTCATGATTATGAGAAGGGGCATGTCCTCCCGCACTTGTTGCCAGTATGTGTTTGTTGTCATGATTATGAGAAGGGGCATGTCCTCCTGCACTTGTTGCCAGTATGTGTTTGTTGTCATGATTATGTGAAGGGGCATGTCCTCCCGCACTTGCTTGCAGTATGTGTTTGTTGTCATGATTATGGGAAGGGGCATGTCCTCCTGCACTTGTTTGCAGTATGTGTTTGTTGTCAGGATTATTTTCAACAGTTAGGAAACTTTCAGTGGTTTCTGAACTCTCAGTGGCTTTCCTTCAAACTTAGAGAGAGCCGAAATGCAGTTATTGATTTTTGATGTCGATTTTCAATAAAAAACCGACCGAAAGTTATTTTCTGCATTCATTATCTAATAGAATATATTGTATTAATAACATACAAAACTAAACAATATAGTGGTATTGTACTAAAAAGTATAGATACGAAATGTTTAAATATCACGTATCAAAAACTATTCAATTTAATTTCAATTTAAAAAACATTCTTCTTTTTACTTGCCTTTATGTTTTCTGTCTAGCGACCGCGACAGCTGTCAGCCAGATAATTATGGAAACTTTTTTATATCGGGGCTGACTAGCACTCAATCCTGTTCCCTTCGACTTGATGCCTATAAATAACTCTATAACTACTGAATCATCCCGTTTTTAACAACATTAAACGAAGTTGATGATTATTTTGTGTTTATTTATTTATCTTATATGCCGTCAGATTAACGAATATTGGTGTTCAATTTGCGTATTATAATTTATTTTATTTTTATTAATTATTAATTATTAATTTTTTGATTACTTTTAATATGTTTAAAATAATTTTTGTATCATTTATAATAGCAATGTGTTATTAATACATATATAAATATATATATAATTCTATTCTGTAAAAAAGCGATTCAAATATAATATTTTATAAATTACGTAGTACTGTATAATGAGTATTAATTGTTTTCAAGTTTTTATTACACAGTTTACCTTTAGAAAATAAAGCGGATTAGAGTCGATTATGTTGATTAGTCTGACGATCCCCAAAAATAATCGCTAAAGCCAAAGAACCATTAAGGGACTATATAGGGACTCAATTAACACATGGGAACACATAGTAACTTGTGACTTCGTATTTTTAATAAAACCATTTATGCTTTATACTTATTACAGAAGGTACCTAATAGGACAAATTCAGACTAATTTTACTAGTTATTTACAAACTATTCAATTAATCAATTTTTTCAAATTGGTTTAAATCGGTTGAATAATTTGGTTCAATTTTGATTAAAAAATAATTTTAAATATATAATTTTTCGGGTTTCTACCAACCTCCTATAAAAAGTGTTACAGCATAGATACCGATTACACCTATTGTACGTTACCTACGTTACTATATGTCGTAGCAACCAAGTCTCCCCGAGGAACAGGAGGGAAAAATCCATGCACTGAAAAATTCCAACTCTGATCAATAGTGAAGTGTGTTAGTAGCCAGCCAGCCTGGCTTTTACAGCCGATGTTTCGTCGATGGTGGTGGATGGCGTTACCTAAGAGTCTCTACCTCCTGGTATCTATTTATCTGTACGGTGTAATATTATGCCTCATATATTGTTAACTTTTAAAAAAATGTACAATTGACTCTGCCTCCCCCTTGTTAGGTAGTGTCGTATAGTATGGGATCTCCCTATAATAGCTGCATATAGCCTTATACTTTTTCGGAACGGAAATCAATCTATGCCAGCACAACTGTAGATCCAAGACGGTACACATAGGACTCACTCAGGAAGAGAATTAGCGAGAAACAAGAACACAATTATATTGTTAATTTAATCATATGTTTAATGTTGAGGATATATTAGAGGGATGGAGGCCGTTTTTTCAGGAAAACATAGTTTCTGTCGACTTCTTAGTAGCTAGAAAGTATTTAGAAATATAATATCCACCTATCTTATAATCGCAATTAAAAAACAGTAGCTTTTAAAAAGACATTATTTTATAATAATACAAAACAGGTTCTTCTCGTTTGCGACATTGTTCAACAACAACACATTCTATTACGAGTTTGACATATGTTAGTCATAAAAAATTTGCTTTAGTATTCAAAGAATAAAAAAATATATATTTGTTACACTGTTAATTGAATGCTGTTGTTTCGGAAAATTATATTCAGAAATATGAAATATATTTTTTGTACATTGAGACAACACTTCCGGTGAATTTCAGCAAAAAGGTTTCATTTTCTAATCCTATAGCCTCATTATTAAATATTAAGCTTTAACTAAATTTATAAATGCATTGACCAAAAAATTATGTATGAAAATGTTACCACTATTTTCATTAAATATTAATTATTAAAATAATTTTCTATTTTAAATAAATTGAATTTTATAATTTAAATAATCAAATAAGCACTATCAATGTAAATAAAAAATATATGCATGAAGCAATATATCTATACACAAGTTGTATATAGATAAAAACTTTCTTCAAAATAGATAAATCTTTAATTAGTTCAATTTGAGCAAAACATGCTGATGACATTATTTCCACGGAGTGGGGACAATCTAGTGAATATATTTCGTTACATACGATATTCTAGATGAAGAATAACGACTAGATGAAACATGAATTAGTTGCATTGGGTATGTAAGAAGCTTCATAAAATGGGTGACTTATTTCTGCATATCCTAGCTTTGCACATGCCTAATATCTAGTCGATATTGGTATAATAAATAAATAATTATTAAGTACATCACTTCAGAATGTTGAACCAATGTTTAGTTTACTACACACAGTTACCAGTTGGAAAATTATATATAATTTTTTGCTTGAACACTGATTGCACTGGATACAGGACTGTTTACTCACACATGCAAACTTTAAATTAAAAGATAAATTATAATTTTGTGCTTCATTCTATCCTGATTTACAAAATTTAACATTTATTTAGAAGTATATAGTGAACGACAGAAATAAACTCACTTCTTATTATAGAGTGTCTAAAAAAAGACCCCAAATTCTATATCAGTATTGTCAATTGATATTATTATTATTATCGCTAAAGTCGAGCAAATATTTGTTAACTTGGGGCATTATTCGCTTTAATTTCCAAAGATATATTGATTAGTAGGGACGAAAACATGCTGTGAACCTGGGTGAGAGTAAACTTTCTATGCTATGGAACCTATGAAATTATGAGATATACTCTATAAAAAAGGGCAAAATAGTATCCAAACGATCCAAAAATTTTTTTTATTTATTTATATACTAAATCTCTCTTATTAACTGCAAAAATAAGTTAGAAAACAGATATATTCTAAAAATTCTCACAAATATACCCATTCCTATGGTATGTAAGTAAATACGAGGCTGATGTTATTAGTTATTAAAAATATATATTTGACTTGACTAGACTAATATACAATTTATATCTTATTAGCCATTTGGTATTATTTGTGGAGAAAGCTAGCAGACAGTGGCGCTTTAATTTTTGAATCAGAGAGGACAAAAAACTCTACAAAATCGAGAATGACGTGATGTACATCATCATTATCATATACCAAAACCCTTCTTTTAGAGTAAACGATTTGCGCTCGTAAAATGGTCAATATAGTCTATTAGTATTATTATTAATATTAATATCATCATTTCTATTACTGCCTTTATGTACTTCGTTATCCGGATGTTATTTAGTATTCGAGAAGATTTCTAAATTGTTAGATGCGTCTTTTTCTGTCTTAAATAAAACCAATGTAAATATCAAACAATGTAGAGTATATAACTAGAAACAACAGTAAACTCATTTATTATCACCAAGTTCTTAATTAATTATACTCTGTATCTGAAAATGTCTCTCCCATTTCACACTCCGCCATAATATTGACTGGCAATTATTGACTAGTAATTAAAGATTTACTGCGAGGAGACAGCTGATACATGAGCAGCGGTTTGTTTCATTGTCTGGCTAATGAAACTTGTTTTGGCAATAAAAGTTTGTAATGATTGTATCTTAGAATGGGTCAGTTTAAATTAAATCAATTTATGTAGTTGTTGGCGAATAATAGTCGAAACGATTACCTAATGTTAATTTATAAATAACTAAACTAATAGATTATATACAGCGCAATTCATACTTTCTTAAAAATATTTTGAACAAAACATTTAAAAACAATTTTGTAAATCGATTGGAAAAAAAATATTAATAAGAGTATAGTGCATCATAAGATGAATAAAATAGAAATATAATATTATTATCATAATTGCGTAAAGTTTCTATCAACTTTTCTTTTAACAATATGTATAAAATATTTACACATAGAGAGATTTTATCTTTGTTAAATATATTTTTTTATATATACAAAAAAACTTTGTTTACATTAAAGTTTAAATGTATCATATTATTCTCATTCATTTAATAGCGTAAGCATTTTGTTTATTATCAAATGCCTACCCTATACACAAGCTGGAAGGGACACCTCACTTTCTCTTCATCATACTTCATTCAACGGCAGCTATGATAAGAAACACTCTCAAGGTAACATTACACATACATACTCTATAATCCTCTCTTTATGTCATCACATATTGTTACCTACTTGAATTAAAAAAAAATTTATTGACATTTTACCTTTGTAGACACATTTGTTTATGGTCAACTGAATATATGTTTGGTGAATTATAAATTACGTTATTGTTTACCCCTTTAAATGTGCGTGTAATATTCCAATGTAATATTTAAAATTTCACTGACATATAGTCTACACTGTACAATGTTTATTAAATTGGAAAACTAGAATTATTTTTCGATTTGTTTGACAACTAGTTTGTATTCTATTTCTTCGCATTTTGTCTTAATATAATATTTTCATTTGCAATGAAAGATATATATTGCATATATATATTTGTTATTTTAGATGTAAATTTTGTTTACAAAAGTAGAACTTTCTTTTAAAGAATAAATCTGAGTAAACAGGAAAAATAAAAGCCATATTCGGGAATTTAATATTGTTGTTTTTATAAGAACTGTAAAAACAAACTCATTAAAAAAATCTATTTGCGTAATCAGAAGTTTAGTAACACATGGCATCAATGTAAACTTTATTTTTACTTTTACATAACCCTTTTATCTTTACAGAGAACGGATTTCATAGCATAGGCCTACAGTTTCAATCTTTTCGTAATAGAGAAGATTCCAGTTCAATATCTAGACATTTATAACTATATACGTATGTTTAGCTTAAACCAAGAAAACACATTTTAACGGCAAAGTTTGAATTCAATTTGTTTGATTATAAAGAACTGACGATCTAAACACAGTAATTATTAAGTTTAGATTATGAATTTCTATTTATTTCACTCGCGCGTATAATAGTATACGTATTGCTCTATATTAAAAATGATTTGCACAAACATGTACCCTAATATTTACTTTATTTAATAGGTACTGCGTTTTCTAAATTTAATTTTTTAATTTTTTTTATTAACTTTAGAGAAAAAGATCATAAAGAATAATAGTGAATTTACCCAATCAAAAATATTATTCAAAAACTGAATATATTCATATTTGACAAAATATATGCAGTAGAATGTTCAATTGAAGAATTGGACCCAAAAATTACATAGTTTTATAAAAAATAATCACATGGTTCAACATCAGTGACATTACTACTTTTACCAAAAGAAAAATTATTATTTTTATGATATGTGATGTAAAAAGTTTGTGCAAACTAATTATCATATATTGTTGAATAATTTCATTGTCATAGTTCATCTTTATTTAAAAATATGCTCATATACTTTGATTAAATTATTATCTAAAACTTCATATACCTGCTGAAACTTGACTGACTGAAACGTATTGACTTTCAATTTAAATTTTTAAATTTTTAAAAATTTAAATATATTTTTATATAATTTTGTACATTTGTGTATATATTTCAGATACACGACAACGACGAGTTTAGTGACTTATTATCTACTATACTTAGTACAATTGGGAAAAAAACGAAATAGAAATAAGTTACCAAAAAATGAGCACGTTAAGAAAGGTTATTCAATGTTACGTGTTTGGGAACTGTTAAAACAGTGTTCGATGTTAGGCTATTTTAAATTTTAATTTGAAGTACTCATGGAGTTCAAAAACCGGAACGTTGCTTCTCAAGTTTTAGGTAAGCACGACTTTTGTGGGAAAAAGTGTCGTGGCCTTGAGGTCGTTGCCTTGAGGTTGCCTGATTTGCTGGTTTACTTTGATGAGAAATTTTATTGAACAAGGTTAAGCGGCGGTGTAATTGGAGACTTGCACTAAGGTTTGATCATCCAACAGATTTCTGGAGCGGTGTGGTAGGAGTGAGAGGTGACAGCAGAGTTGAGCGTGCTTTCTGATCATTGGATGGAGAGATAATGATCCAGCAGTTCATTCAGCTGTATGCTGCATTTCATGAGATACGATTTTATTTGAAGAGTAGCACATTTTTAAATTACTTGAGATATGACGGGCAACAAGGCATTTGAACGGTATAAAATTTACCGAAAGTGATCGTGACTCTTTGCTTTTATAGTTTGGGCAGATACGGTTTTCTGATTCTCGAAAAAATTTTAAATGCGAAGTACAGTATTAAAATTATTGTAAATTAATGAGGCAAGTGGTTTATAGCAGAATTTCAATACACGACGAGGAGATGCAGCATCTGGACCTGTTAGAAAATGTTAACTCATTAGGATTCTAACTTTTCGCACTGCACATAATGTAAGGAAACATAAGTCTCGGCATGTTTGTCAAATCTTTTACATTTTTATTTTATTCAACTATTTTATAAAAATAATTCTATTGCATGATTAATGATATTAGTGTCGTTATTTAATATAAATATTAGTTTAAGCCATTTCCTAATGATTTTATGATTTACAATATAACAACATAAGGTTTTTCCAAGAACATTACCATGAATCTCAACCTCTATCCTACGCATCCGACCCCGCTATTGTGCGATCTCACGGTGACGATCACTGTATATCAATCGATCAACTCCTCGACTATTCTAATGAAGAACTCTCCTCAAATCTCCAATCATACAAGAATTTCTGTCCAGGATAAGACCTTATATCTCAATTTCAGCTCTATGCCCAATATAGGATTTATATTACAGCTCTCGGAGATCTTTTACCGCTCATTGTAACCAACGTCCTGCTATTCAAATATGGATTTAAACAAATATCATCACATTCACCACCATCACTCTGCGCAACTGCATCCTCAGAGAACCAGCAAATCAGGCAACCTCAAGGCAACGACCTCAAGGCCACGACACTTTTTCCCACAAAAGTCGTGCTTACCTAAAACTTGAGAAGCAACGTTCCGGTTTTTGAACTCCATGAGTACTTCAAATTAAAATTTAAAACCACTATCAGTCATTCTCAGAAATGACAACTATCAGCTTTAATATAAATCATATATTAGGCATAGAGTTGAAATTGGGATGTAAGGTCTTATCCTGGACATAAATCCCTGGATGATTGGAGATTTGAGAAGAGTTCTCACTCCAATCCAAATTACCCCTCATATTTCTAGATAGAACGAAGTCCTCACTCTAAAAAAAGCTCGCACATTCACTCTTGCGGAAACCTCAAGCAACAACATTATCATTAAAGGGATACCTAAACCTCGCCTATCCCACAGGAAACAATATCGATCCTTCTTTCTCGCAAATACTGTAAGCATTTAAAATAAATTGGATGAAATCAGGTACGTTATCAAGTCACACACTAAAATATATATTCATATTCACTGAAAGATGGCTCAATCTAAACATCATAAATAACTACCTCAACGTCGACATCTACCAGACGATTAGGAAAGATAGACATACCTCAGGAGGAGACATCCTCATCTACGTAAGAAAAAAATATTCAAGTGGGCAGCATACACATCTCCGAAACAAGGGAAATAATTTGTCTAACGATTCCTTCATGCAATGGGATTATCTGTGGAATTTATCATTTATACTGAAACTCAGAAACAAACTTCGATATCGACATTGAAAAGCTTACCCAGCTTATTGACAAAGCAGAGGAAATTCGAACCGTTTTTTGAAGTATCTTGACTAATGCTCCTCAACAATACAAGAAAGCAATGAAACATCCTCCAATATCGAGCTTTGACCACTAGTCTGAAGTTGTGATGCTTACAAAAATACAGAAAAATCCACCAAAAGCAGCCATCCAAACTGTAGCTATCAACAAACCGCAGTTCAGAGCTAATTTTAACGATGGCATTAGCAATGTGGACTGGACCGATCTGATCAAAAATAGTCCATCTCTCGATGACAAAACAGTAACTTTCCTCAACACACTCATCTCTGTACATCAACTCTACATGCCTAGAAAAAACATTTTCTTCCAAACGTCAGTTCCACTCTGGATGAGCATTCCAGTCAAAATCGCACTGAACGAAAGGGAAAAAGCTTTCCACTATAAACCGTGCTAAATATCTTCATCTCAACAACAAAGTTACTCGACTTATCAAAGAAGCGAAACTCAATCTCATCAACAATGCACAAAGTGCAAAGAAAGAATAGGCTGCCACCAAATCTATATGTCAAATTGGTCCCAAAAAGTAGTAATCAACACCTTTAACAGCAATGACATCAACCAATTATTCACATCGTACCTTAACAAAACAAAAGTCAATCTGAATTTTGACTACGATGACTTACCAAGCGTATACATGTCCTTTACAGAAGGGAAAGTGTACAGAGAACTATCAAAACTGAAATACAGAAGTCCAGGACTAGACGGTCTACATCCATAGAATTTCACTAAAAAAGCCGAAATACTAATGCTAATCATCACGTCAAGTTTCAATCACATAGCATAAACACCGGTAAGGTACTTACCTGCTTCAAATGCATCACAATAACGATTATACCAAAAACGAATAAACCTCAAATAGACTATTTCGGGCCCATCTCCCTTCTCATCATCCCGAAGATCCTATAGCGCCTAATACTCTGAAAATATTGTGCCCCAGCTCTGGTTCCCAACAAGCAAAAAAATAAATATGTCTTTGTTCCCAGAATAGAGCAGAGATGACTTCTACGCTAGTTAGAATCAATCCGCATATCCTTTAACATCTAGATAAAGAAAGCTTAGCAGTCACAACATTCCTGGGCAATTTATCTAAAGCTTTTGATAAAATTACATTCAACACAGTTCTCAACGCTTTGGTCAAGCTTGGTGCAAGCAAACAATAAGTCACATGGATGTTTGACTTTTTTTAGGAACGGGAAGAAGTTTTCGGACTAGGCCTCGGTCACCACCGGCGTACCTCAAGGCAGCATTTTTGCCCCCTTGAGCTTTGCATGTTTCACAGACAACCTATAGCCACTAAACAACTACATAAGGATAACTAAATATGCCTACTACATTACATATACCACTCTCCTTTGCGGCAACGAAGAAGACAAACTCCAGGAGGAATTTACTCATCTGAATAACTATCGAGTGAAAATATCTTTATTATCAATATGGCTAAAACCAAGAAAGCACAAAAAACAACATTATTACACCACCTGGTTCGACCATTAAACAAGTTAAAGACTTATCCGGGAATAATTTGAACAAGCTTAAAAATGTCGAAAGAAGAGCAAAGAAAATAATTGGTGTGAAACCCAAAGTCAACCTTGTGGACTTTACGGAGAATATATCTCAACATCTGACCAGGCAGATGACACAGAACCAACACCTTCTGCACGATCCTACCTTCATATTAAAAAAAAATTATGACACGCGTCAAAAACAATTTATCGGGTCCCCTTCTGCAAAACATCAAGATACAAAATTTAAATTGTCCGGTTTTTTTAATGATATATTAAATGATTTTACTTCCCTCTCTGGACTTCTCTTTAAATTTTTTTCATTGATTAAATTTTTTATATTTCCAGATTCTATTACCACTCACCCATGTCAAACTTCATCGATATGTTGTGAATTTAATAAATCTATTATTATTATTATAATAAGTAAAAAAATATTATCCAAATTATATCACTGTAAAATACAACTTGTAAAATATCTTTAACACGATTAAAATGTTTCAAACAAATAATTGAGTGTATGTGTAACATCACTAAGTAAAACTTAGAGAAATTGTTTTTTAAGCAGTAGTATTCGTAATATTTGTGGTTTTCTAAACAAAAGTTTAACATTTTTGCAGAACATGTGCCACCTATCATTTTCATATTGTGACTCCCTATCCATCTTCTTCTTTTGAGCAATTTTAGAAAACTAGAAAATAAGTTCATATTATGTTGTTATGACCCAACTATTATATATACTAAAATTGTCATGATCATTATTCTACATAGTTTATAAATTAATACTCCACACGAAAATCATTAACCAATGATGTATTAGATATACAGGTTGAATGAACGAATGTTGTGTAGATCTTTAAAAAAATGAAATTAATTATCATTTATTACGGTTTTCCTATAATTTGCATGATATTATATTGTTATGTATATTGTCATATCAGTTGCGCATCCATTTATACATGTCTGTGTGTTTACTATTGTATTGGGTATATTTGTTTTGTACATACAGGTTGCGCATATGTGTGTTCTTCATACATTTGTCTACGTTTAAGTTTCATATATACATTTTAAAATTATTTTTTTATCGAATTATCAACTTCGAGTAAACAAACGTAACTTCAATAAAAATTTCAGTGTATAATTTTGAGTATACTCGAAGAAATGCTTTATGATTTTGTAGCCAAAGATTTTCATGGTTTCGTTTTCACTACTTAATATGTGTATATGTGTCACGTTATGATGTAAGGCTTCGTGTCACTTATTGTACAAGATCATTTTATCTAAAAAAGTAAGATTACAATTACAATTAATATTAATATATAATAATATAAGTGACAGTTTTTCATTTTATTTCATGTTGTTAAAATATTACGAAATATATTAATCGTATAAGGTATATTCACACTCGTATAATCACACACATATGTTTTAACCTTTCATAATATCACTGTTTCTAATCTTATTCACTCAGCAGTATACATCACTTTATTAAAACTTCAAATTGGGTTAATTATACAGTACATATAAATAGACACACATCTACTGTACATGATGATTAAGTTACATACCTAACGATTTTTATGGAAAACAAGCCGTGCAATCATCCCATAATATGCTATCTCTATTCTCTTTCAATAATTCAGACTGCTGCTTTTCAGGGAGAAATGCTTCCATTTAATTTCAGGAAATTTAATGACGTCTATGCAAAGAGATTCTTATCATGGCATCTCGAGTTAAGTGTAGCCTGATACACATCGGGTATTAAACCACTTATTTATTGCGAATTCGTGTTTTTTTTGTTTAGATGTTGCTTGCACATAAATTAAAGATATCGATGTATAGTATTTGTTTATAAATGTTATCAATATTTGAAAAACGTTGCACATTCAATATATTCATATAAGTAACCTACATATACACAGAAATATTGTGTTTTTTACAAATTTGTGTTTCGTGTGCTCCACTAATTATTTGAATGATAATTTGTGATCTGTTTTTATGACAATTTATTATAAATAGTTATTTATATACCTTATTAAATATAATGCTATAGTTTAAAAATTAACCGAATTAATTTTAATAAGTAACGAATAAACTAAATAAAAACTAAACAACTGTATCCATTTCTAGCACAACTATATGTTCCCGAATTCCTTCAATTGTTTATTACATGAAGATCGTACAACATGAATAATACGGCTGGCTAATAAATGTGGTCTCAGACATTTATAATTAATTACCTTGGAAAATAGCGCTACGGACATTTTTCTCCACATTTCACTAAACAAGTCATCCATATTTCCCACCGAAAATTTGATACAATCAAAATTGTCAGTTATAAAAATTTGAATCATCTGCTTTAATGACATAAAGTGTTCAAAAATGAACTATTATGTAGGTTACATGCAGCTATATGTATAATTGTAGGAAACAAAAGAAGGCAATTCTAAATAGATATTACATAATAAATATTTACTAATGTTTAGATATATAAGTAGTATAGGAAGGGTCGATTCTGCCGCAGTTATAAATCGATTTATGAGTCATGAACCCCC